>CM076574.1:419509103-419733156 GCA_034641835.2 Pinus albicaulis | reverse complement strand
CCTGTGGTCATTTTAGGAAGAGAGAAGGTAGCTTTAACAGGTACTAAAAATACTCCAAGAGGGGGAGCTAGAAAGGGTATCTTACTAGAGGGGTAATGGCTAGGTGGGATGGCTTTGAGATGGTTAAGGCCAGGGGGAACCATTCCAGGATGGTAGAGAGGCTCATGGAAATTAGTTGCAAATTAGGGGCCTTGAGGAGAGGGTCTTGAATGCTAATTCGAGGTGTTAGGAGCAGCTTGTCGGGGCCGTGGCTTCTCACTAGTCGAACCAGTCTATTTGAGGTCGAACCGAGACAATTTCTTCATGAAAACATTCGACGAGCTAGGGTCAGAGATAGGAGGACAGAGACCAGAGAATGAACCAAGAAAATGGGAATATTTATAGACTCCAGGTGAGACATTGGTTAGAGGTTTGACTATTTGTTTATTGGCCATCGAAGACATGATGGAATCAAGGGAGGTCTGATACTTCGGTTTGTAATATGTCAAATTGTCGATGGTGAAAATATTTTCGTTGTGAGGAAATAACATATTACAGTGAACCTCATATGGGACAGTAGACATCGCATAAGTGTAGCTATGACCCAATATAGTTTTTTAGTCTAAGGGGGCATCAATGACTTCTATGTCAAAACAAACAATCTTGCATGCAAGAGTAATAGGACAATTGCAGAACATGCCAAGGGGCTGGGAAGAGCGACCATCCCAGGCTTAGAGGGTGATAGTAGAAGGGGCTAACTCAGGAGATCCGAGTTGCTTCCAAACCGAAGTGGACATGACAGAGGTGGATGCCCCCTCGTCAATGGTACAGTGGGAGATGTTGGAATTATGGATCTTGATAGGGATTTTTAGGGCGACATAAGCAGGAAGGGGGGGATGTTCTGACCAATCAAAATTGAAGAAAATAAAATGATCATATGAAGGATCCACAGTGCCCATGGAATTTAGTAGAGCATTTCATTGTGAAGGGAAAGACAGGAGGACTTCCAGCATTGACATAGCAGGAGGGTATTGCACCAAGTCATCTACTATACTATATGAGTGGGCAGCTTTACCAGAAGCAGTGTTTTGGTGTAACAATCCCTTTGGGATCTTGGTATGAACCACTGCCTTAGGATGAGGGATTAGTAAACGAACATTGGGTGTCAAAATAGGATCTGTGGGACCTCAAAAAGGGGGCTCGGGAGCAGACGTAGCAGGGGGCTGGGTGTACTGACGGGATCAAGTGTGAAGGTTGAGGTCAATGGTAATGGCTTGGTCAAAGTTCATCATCAAAATCTGGTAATTAGAGGTACCAGATGAAGGAGTTTGAGTGGTTTCCTAGCTGTCAGGGGGTTGGGTAGCCACGAATCCTTGTTGAGAGGAAGGATTGGTAAACACAACGAGTTGGATAGGGGAAACATTGGGAGGAACCGAAGGGGAGGCTTTATGTCCTCGATATGCTGCTTGAGCTTCCCACATCTGATGCATATGAGGTAAAAGAGGAAAATCATGGGTGTAGTGACTATAGACACCACAAAAAGAACAAGGTTTGTTGTGCAAACATGGTTGTCCTGCTTGGGATGAGTTCCCTATTACTGGGTTGTAGTGTTAGGTGCATTCCCTTGGCGATTTTTTCATGAATCACCTGGGGCAAGTTGTTTTCGGTTTCCTTTCCTCTCCTTTTTGGAAGTAGGAGGAGTAGTCGCACCCTTTTGTGCATACACCTGACCTTAAGGGGGTGGTGGTTGTTGTTGCGAGGGTTGAGAAGGCAAGGGAGGTTGATGTGGTAATTCTAGAGGAGCTAGAGCACCAGGCTGTGGATATGGATAATAAGGAGGTTGGGAAACATTGGGGTAAAAAGGTTTGGCAAAAGGAGGAGGCATTCTGTATCCTACATAGATGTTATCGAGAGGGCGGAAAGTGTTAGAGGATCTGGCCCCTCACTAAGGGAAACCATAACCCATGGGAGGATGAGTGTACGAATGAGAAAAGGCTCCAATGATACTATCGGTGGCATGGGATTCCCATATTGCATTGGCATGACCGGGTCTAGGGACATCAGGTAAGACAATATAAACATAACCAGACTGTGCGTAGATCAGTTCATACTTCAATTCAATCTTGAGGGTAGCTTCCTTGGTCTGAGGGAAGTGAGATGTGACATCTTTTCCAATAGCAGGCAAAAGGGATTTGAGAAACTAGTCCATGTAGACATGGTATTCGAATGTAGGGGATCGACATAAGCTCTTTCTTCTTCGCCATTCTTGGACTTGATAAGATAGGTGGGCCATAGAATATTGATGGAAAGAGGTCAATAGTTCACTACCAATGTCATAGCGAAGGGGAAGGTGGAATTAAGATAGAAAATCCCTAGCATAAGTCGCAAAAGTAGTATGAGAGGCAGAGGCTTGGTCGATGTACCACTTGGAAGCTTCTCCAGTGAGCATATGTTGGAACAGCCAAAGATGGACAGAGTCATTGATGATGGAGTTAGACAAACAACACACATGGAAAGAACAAACATGGTTAGTAGGATCCTCTCCAGAAAGATCTTCAAACTTGGGGGTGTCTGAAGGGAGATGGGTTGGCATAGCAGGCCAACCTAGATCATGGTGCATGGGGTCACTAATCAACTAGCTAAAAGTGAGAAGACTGAGGCCTGCCATATAAGGGAGCAAGGGAGCATCCAGAATAGTTCTTGTTGTGGCCCCACTAGTAGCATTTGTTGGGTGTGGAGCCTGATTATCTTGTTTACTTTGTATCACAACATTGAACCCCTGTACCTTAAATGGGGCAGCAACGCTACCCGTAAATTAATCGCTATCGTGGGGGGTCCAGGGGGGGCGGCAACGACTTTATGGAGCCCCCTCTGGTGGGGGGTTTCGGGGGCAGCACCCCCGAAGCTAAAAACAGATGTAAAATTTCCTTGTAAAAGTATAGTAATTTCTAGTCAATCTAGACCGTTCATTAGGTGGATGATCTGATGGTAGAAATTATGTTTAGTTTAGATTTTTTTTCCCTAGAAGACAACCCCTATCTTTGTATGAGGGTATTGTATTGTGGTTGTGCATTACATGTGTATTCTCGAAGCGAGAAACAGAGAGGGAGACTGTGAGAGAGAACATAGGATATTACAATGGATCTATTGTAGGTTGTATGTCTTCATTTTGCTGGATAATAGAAAGGAAGGACTGGCTGTTTGGGGTGGACGTAGCCTAAACTGGGTGAACCACGTATATATGTGTCTCTCTAGTTTTATGTGTTTTGTGTGCTTGTATTTTCCACATATTTTATGTGTTGCATTGCTCCGTAATCTATAATTTTCTAACAACTGGTATCAGATCCGAAGGTATATTTGGCTGATAAACTCGCATGAAAGAAGGGTTCCTATTTCGAGTGGGAGCAATGGCGAAAGATGGTAATTTTATGGTCGAGAAAGTTAATGGCCAAAACTTCCCGCTGTGGAAGATGCAAATAGAAGATTATCTGTATCAGAAAGATCTGTACCTACCATTGAGTGGAAAAACAAAGAATTCGTTGGCCATGACAGACGCGAAATGGAACATTCTCAATAGAAAGGCACCCGGAACAGTATGGTTGTGCCTTGCAGTGTCAGCCACCTTCAATATTTAGAAGGAAACAACAACAGAGGGTTTGTTGCAGACGTTGGTGAAACTATATGAAAAACCCTCAGCCTCAAACAAGGTATTTCTTATGAAACGACTATTTAATATGAAGATGTCGGAAGGTGGATCTATTACAAACCATTTAAATGATTTTAATACAGTTACCAGTCAGTTAAGTTCTACAGGGGTAAAATTTGATGATGAGGTTAGAGCTCTATTATTCTTGTGCTCATTTCCAGAGAGTTGGAATGGTTTAGTAATGGCCATTAGTAACTCTGTCTCTAGATCTAGTACTTTGAAGTTTGATGATGTTGTCGGTGCTATCCTTAGCGAGGAAATGCGATGGAAAAGCTCTGGTGAGACATCGGGTAATGCTTTGAGTGCAGAGTCTAGGGGAAGGAGAATGGAAAGACGAAAGAGCTCAGGATGTCGCAGTAAATCAAGAAAAGGCATATCCAAGTCCAGATTGGGGATAGTGTGCTGGAAATGCGGAAAGAAAGGACACCTAAATAAATACTGTAGATCTCGGAAGGGAAAAGAAGGAGATGCACAGCAAGAAAAAAATCATGAAGAAAATGTGACAGGTGATGTGTTACAAGATGCTTTGATTCTTTCTTTCGAAAATGTTACTGATTCTTGGGTTGTAGATTCAGGGGCTTCATTGCACGCCACACCTGATAAGAAATATTTTCATGACTATGTTCAAGGATATTTTGGACAAGTCCGTTTGGGTGATGATAAACCCTGTAAAATTGTTGGAATGGTTAAGGTTCTTGTAAAACAGTAGAATGGAAACAAATGGCTATTAATGGAGGTAAGGTATGTTCCAGATATAAAGAAAAATTTGATTTCAACAGGGCAGTTAGGCGGTGAAGGTTGTGTTAAAACTTTCACAGATAAATCTTGGAAGGTCACCAAAGGAGCCCTGGTAATAGAAAAAGGTGAAAAGGTTGGTACATTGTATTTATGCAATGGTATTTCTAACTCTATTAATGTTTTAACTTCCAAAGGAGCAGATGCAACATTATGGCATCATAGGCTCGAACATATGAGTGAGAAGGGGATGAAGATTCTTCACTCAAGAAATTTGTTGCTAGGTTTGAAGAATGTTGATTTGGATTTCTGTGAAAATTGCATTTATGGAAAACAAAAGAGAGTCAGATTTCTCAGAGTTTGGAAAGAAAAGAAGAGAAAAAAATTCGAGCTTGTGCATACAGATGTATGCGGACCTGCTCAGGTATCATCTCTCGGTGGCTCTCGCTATTATGTTACGTTTATTAATGATGCAACTAGAAAAAATTGGATTTATTGTATTCAAAATAAATTTGATGTATTTGATACTTTCAAGAAATGGAAAGCTTTGGTTGAGATTGAGACAGAAAATAAGTTGAAGTGTCTCAGATCAGACAATGGAGGTGAATATTGCAGCAAAGAGTTTGAAAGGTATTGTTCAGAGCATGGAATTCGTAGAGAGAGGAAAGTTCCGAGAAAACCACAAGAAAATGGTGTGTCAGAAAGGATGAACACAACAATCATGGAGCGTGCAAGGTGCATGAGATTGCATGCAGGATTGCCTTTACAATTTTGGGCAGATGCTGTAGATACTACTGTTTATCGAATAAACAGAGGGCCTTCAAGTTCCTTGTATGGTGGTATTCCAAAGGAAGCATGGATAGGTAAAAAGGTAAGCTACTCTTTTTTAAAGCCTTTTGGTTGTGAGGCCTTCGTCCATATTAATAAAGAAAATAGAACAAAGCTTGAGGAAAAATCAAAGAAATGTACCTTTATTGGATATGGTGTTAATGATTTTGGTTATCGCTTATATGATTATGAAAACCACAAAATCATTAGGAGAAGAGATGTAATATTCAATGAAAAGATCTTGTATAAGAATCAGTTTCAGGAAAAGAAACACAAAAAAGAAAGCAAGGAATACACGGTTCTTGATGAGATAACTGAAAAATTAAAGGGGCCTGAAAATAATAATAATCAACAACCACAGCAGTAGCAACCACCACAACAGCAACAAGCACCTCAAACACCTGAAAGTGGTGTTAGAAGATCTACCAGGATAAGTAGAACCCCTGAACGATACTCTCCTTCATTATATTATTTATTGCTAACTAATTCCGGTGAACCCGAATGTTATGAAGAAGCAATGCAGGTTGAAAGCGGGAAGAAGTGGGAGCTAGCCATGGAAGAAGAGATGGACTCCTTAATGCATAACCAGACTTGGGACTTAGTCAAGTTGCCTACAGGTAAAACTAAATTGCAGAATAAATGGGTTTACAGGTTGAAGGAAGAAGATGGAGGAAAATAGAGGTACAAGGCTAGACTTGTGGTGAAGGGGTTTGCACAGAAGAAAGGTATTGATTTTGATGAAATATTTTCTCTTGTTGTTAAGATGACTTCAATCAGAACTATTTTAAGTCTTGTAGCAGTGGAAGATTTATATCTTGAATAATTATATGTAAAGACAACATTCCTCCATGGAGATTTGGAGGAAGAGATCTATATGGAGCAACCAGAAAGATATGAGGTCAAAGGGAAAGAAAAATGAGTGTGTAGGTTAAAGAAGAGCTTGTATGGCTTAAAACAGGCTCCAAGGCAGTGGTATCTAAAATTTGACAAGTTTATATCTGAACAAGGCTATACTAGATGTCACTCTAATCATTGTGTTTATCTGAAAAGGTAAAATGATGGCAACTATATTATATTGTTATTGTATGTAGATGACATGCTTGTTACAGGGTCTAACATGCAGGAAATAAATGTGCTCAAAAGAAAATTGGCAAATTCATTTGCAATGAAGGATTTGGGAGCTGCAAAACAGATCCTTGGTATGAGAATAATTAGAGACAGGAAAAATCGTAAATTAACACTATCTCAGAATGAGTACATACAAAAGGTGTTGAAAAGATTTAATATGCAGAATGCAAAACCAGTTAGTACACCTTTTGTTAGCCATTTCAAACTTAGTAAGGAGATGTGCCCCAAGACCCACGAAGAAATGGAATATATGTCTAAAGTTCCATATGCATCAGCAGTTGGAAGCTTAATGTATGAAATGGTCTGCACAAGGCCTGATATTGCACATGTAGTGGGAGTTGTAAGAAGGTACATGAACAATCCAGGAAAATAAGATTGGATGGAAGTAAAATGGATTCTCAGATATTTGAGAGGTACCACAAATCAAGCATTATGCTTTGGTGGTTCAAAAATTGCTCTACAGGGATATGTTGATGCGGATATGGCAGGTGACAGAGATAACATGAGGAGCA
This sequence comes from Pinus albicaulis, assembly GCA_034641835.2. NCBI lineage: Eukaryota > Viridiplantae > Streptophyta > Pinopsida > Pinales > Pinaceae > Pinus > Pinus albicaulis. Next base: position 419,726,268 of record CM076574.1, on the reverse strand, counting down.
CTACAAGATATGTATTTACTGTAGGTGGAACAACTATCAGTTGGGTTTCAAAAAATCCAAAGTGTTGTTGCACTTTCAACAACAGAAGCAGAGTATGTTGCTACTACAGAGGCTAGTAAAGAAATGATTTGGTTACAAAGGTTTATGGATTAATTGGGTAAGAAGCATGATATGGGCACGCTATACAGGGATAGCCAAAGTGCCATTCATCTTGCAAATAACTCAGCATTTCATTCCAGGACTAAACACATACATCTCAAGTAACCAGGGAGAAACTGAGAATGTGCTCAGTTTCAATTGGTCTTCAAGGATGAGGATGAAGATGAGAAATAGCTAGGTCCTAAGCAGAGTCATTGTCTAGCAAATGAAGCAGTGGTGGAGTTGCTACAATCAGTCTCCAAGTGGGAGATTGTTGGGTGTGGAACCTGATTATCTTGTTTACTTTGTATCACAAAATTGGATCCATGTACCTTAAATGGGGTGGCAATGCTGCTCGTAAATTAATCGCTGCCGTGGGGGGTCCAGGGGGGTTAGCAGCAACTTTATGGAGCCCCCTCCTGGCGAGGGGCTTCGGGGGCAGCGCCCCCGAAGCTAAGAACAGATATAAAATTTCCTTGTAAAAGTATAGTAATTTCTAGTCAATCTGGGCCGTTCATTAGGAAGATGATCTGACGGTAGAAATTATGTTTAGTTTAGGGTTTTTTTCCCTAGAAGGAAACCCCTCTCTTTGTATGATGGTATTTTATTTCGGCTATGTATTACATGTATATTCTAGGAGCGAGAAACAGAGAGGGAGACTGTGAGAGAGAACAGAGGATATTACAGCGGATCTGTTGTAGGTTGTGTCTCTTCATTTTTCTAGATAATAGAAAGGAAGGACTGGCTATTCGGGTTGGACATAGCCCAAACTGGGTGAACCAGGTATATTTGTGTCTCTCTGGTTTTATGTGTTTTGTGTGCCTGTATTTTCCGCATATTTTATGTGTTGCATTTCTCCATAATATAAAATTTTCTAACAACATTCACAGCATTAGGGCCAGGACTGCCACCAACGTTAGGTCCTAAACCAGACATGGTGAAGGTGACAGGAGGAGAGTTTAGGATAGAACCAGAAGGGGAACCCAATGAACTAGAGGCAGAGTCAGAATGGGGACTCAGTGGAGGATGAACTTGACCCGTACGCAAAGGAGTAAGTCTTCCTACCGGAAACTAAGGGTGAAGGCCTAGGAGTCTCTGGGATACAGGCCTTGGGGGTACAATGATGGAAAAAAAACAGACATCATAGAAGGAAGAGAGACCAGCAAGGGCAAGGATTTGCAGGATCAAATTATTACAATGTTGAAATAAGGGTAGGGAGGTGCAGGATCAACTGATTACAATGTTTTCATCTTAGCCTGGCGGTGTAAACCATGCGCTCCTAACTTACGGTGTGTGTGTATGTGATAAGTGTGTTAATTATAACTAAGTTGAGATGTGTGTAGAGAAAAAATAAAAAAAATATGTTGTATAGCTATAAAAAAACCTGAAAATGATAGTAAAAGAAACTAAAAGAAACTAAATATGACAGAAAATAAATAGCTAAAGATGCATCAATTTAAACCCAAGGGGGAGGGCTTCCGAAAAACTAGTCTATGCGTGTGTGAATTCTAGTCAAAACACACAAAATGGCCAATGGAACTAAACTAGGGAGGGACAGGGTTATAAAGGTCAGATATGCTGGAAATAGGTGCAAAAAAAACAAAAAACCAAAGGGAAAAGTGCTGAAAAAAATATGGCAAAAGGCTACAACCTGAAGGGAAACAGAGGGGACCCTAAAGGAGGAACAAGAAAAACAGAAAAGAGGTATTTTGGATAGATGAATAACCAATCTCAAATGGATCTGAAATTATAGGTTCAGATCTGAAAAATTGTTGAACACACTGAAATCTCAGATGACCTGCTTCAGCTAAACTCCTAAAAAGGTGGAAGCCCACTGAAGCACTAAGGGGCTTGGTTCCTAGTTCGATGAGTAAAAAAAATCAAGAACAGTTCTAAGAAGGGTGGAGAGGGAAGCTAGAAAAACATGAACAGTAGCCTAGAAAAACCCAAAAGAATCATAGAACAACTCTCGCAAAAAGTACAGGTTGCAGGTTCTAACCTGTTTTTAGTAGAGGTCGCAGGTTTTAGGTATCTTTCTGCATCTTGAAGGTTGAGGTCACAGGTTTTGGCCCAAAAAGTGCGACCTGCACTTCCGGCTATCTCGGGAGTAGGTTTCATAAAAAAGTGTCGTCTCAGCTGCGACTATACATGTCACCTGTGCAATAGGCCTAGAAACACACGAAAGTAAGAATTTTTACTGTTTTATGGTTTTAAAGGTTAAAAAATCAATGAATGAAAAATAAGAAGCTGAAGAAAAATCGTAGGGGTTGAAGTAGCTGGTCATGCAAGGATTTGAAAAGCGATAGCGGTCATAATTATATTGTGGAGTCACTAGTTCTTAGTGTGAATTCTTATCACAAGAGTACAAAAAAGCTCACTTTAGTTATGCATAACAAATAGCCCTAACATCAAAGATGGTTGTCAATTTCCTTATATATATATAGTTAGTGATCAGAATAAATGCTACAAAAATCTAGTTCTATGCAGTTAAAGACATTAAACAGGAAATAAAAACAAGAGTTGCTCCATGCATCTAATCAACAAGACAAGAATGTTTTTAAAGAATTTTTATATTTATGACACCTGGGAAGGGAACATAGAAATATGTTACCAGTCCCCCTCAATGGGATGGATTATTCTATGTCCTCACCATTTTAGATGTAATCTCTCTCTCTTGATGGTGTAGAAAACCCAGATAGAAATGGAACTCAAGGGGAGATCACAAGCAAAAAGGTAGAAAAATATGACAATTATGGAGGATCTAAGTCAGATAGATCCAGAGTGATCTTTAGGCAACAAAAGGTAGTGAATGAATGGAAAAAACCCTTCTATTTATAACAAAATATCGAGCTAGCCTAGATATTGGTGCATAACTAAAATATTATTTACCAAATCTAGATCCAACTTTTATGAAATATTTTATTATTTCTGTTGGAGGGAAAAAGAATTTGAATTTGGTCAAATCCTTTTATTTGTAAATAATAAATAAATAAATGATTTATTTATCATTTTAAGAATTTGGTTGAGTAATAATTAAATAGAGTAATAATTAAATAAATAATTATTTATTCAATTATTTATAAATGATTTATTCAAATTTAACAAGGAATATTATTTAAATAATGTTTTAAATAATTATTCCTAGAAAATAATAAGATAAATAATGATTTATCTAATTAATTTTCATGTTTTGGGTTAAATATGACTAGGAATATTAATTAAACTATTGTTTAATTGATTGTCCCTTGAGGAAAATCCAACAAATAAATATTTATTCAATTATTCCTCATGGGGTTTCCTATTTACACCATAAACAACTTAGTAAAGTATTGATTACTAAGTTATTTTTCATAGTGAAGGCAATTTTACTAGGGTAAAATTGGTCCTACATGGTGTACTTTAGTCTGTCTAATAGTAACAGGTTAGATGACCAAAAAATTGTGTAACAATTAGGGCTTCATCACTCTCCATTTTCAGTATAAGGGATATGGATGTTTTACCTTTATATCTAGGCCCTGGTTTCTAGGTTTCAAGGGATCGTACTTGAATATATGGGCCCTTGAAATTGATTCATATGAGGAAGTGCCCAATATTTTCCTAGGTTTTTTCTGTTTTACCCATCTCCAATGGAATCTCTAAGATGAAAAAAGCTTTGGAAGCCATCAATAAAAATAAAAAAGCTAGGAAAATTCACATATAAGTCTTACCTAAAACTGTAATGTTTTCTTGTGCACCTATATGTGTGCATGTAAATCTTGAAGCTTTCCTCCAAATGAAAAATACTTCATGCTCCATAGTTGCACTCGTGCAAACACCAAATTCTAATCATACTCATTTAAAATGTAATGTAATAAATGAATATGGTCATTCACCAAAATTTTCCTCAAGAAAGGTCCTTCCCCTGCAAAGGATCTCAAAAAAGAGAGAGACAATAGTTTCCAAGAAGTATTTAATCAAGGGAAAAAAGGATATCCCATCCCCTGCATGCAATAGTGAAACTAGAGAATCCCTTTGAAACAAGGAGACACTTTCAAAATTATTCAAAGGGACAAAGATAAGGAAAACAATTATCATATGAACTGATAATCACACACCAAAGGAGTAAAAAATAAAAGAGCAAGAGATGAAGATAAAGGAACGAGAGTTGAATCAACTTCAATGGAAGAGATAGATTCAAAGGAAAAACCATATTTTGAAATTTGGCTTCGTCCATTAGCTGGAAAATTAGAGGAGAAATATGCAACAGAAGGGCAACCCTACCCCATCCAAAATATGGAATTTGGAACTAGGGAAATCAAGATACATCAGGAAGAAGTTTCGGCACCCAAAATATCTAAAGGAAAGTGGAATCAAGATAGAAAAATTGATATCTATGCTGGTAACAAAATTTTTTATAGTTTCTTTTGCTTTTCTACCTATGATTTGGAATTATATGCCTATAGTTGACACTTTTCTTGAATCCATTTTTGAAAAACTAACCCTTCTTTGGACCTTGAAATATTTTGATCACTTTGTGATAATAAAGTTGTGGTATATACATTTACTTCATCCTTATACACACATATGAAGTTTCCAACTTTCTAATACATGTGTAGTTTCATATTTTATTTTGCAGACTTTCAATGTTTTCTTGGTTGGACCATTTTTTACAATTTTCATACTGATTTGGCATATTAAGGTTCAAAATTGCGATGTTATTTCACAAATATTTTGAATATAATATGGCATATTTACTGTTGTAAATCTTCAGTAAGTAAAATAAATTCAAAATTTGTTTATGCTTGGAAAAGTGTGCTTGAAGGGATGAAATTTGGTGGCATATGCTTTGTATCTTTTCTCTTCGATTACCTAGCATATTGGGGTTGTTTAGAAGTGAATTATTGTTTTTTATTTTTTTTAGAAGTTAATTTTTGTCCCAATCTCCAAGGGTTAGGTCTCCAATGCTCCTCCTAGGTAGGTACCTCCTCTGATATGGAAACTAACTACCGCATTGTCCACACCCAATGGGTTAGTCAAAAAAATTATTAGGCCATCAACCCCATAAGTAAGAAGACTAAGCCAACCTTCTAATGTCAAGCATCAACCCCATTTGGTCCATCCATATGCCCATAAATAATTATCAAGGAGCTCGGAGATATCATGCTCTCCTAACAAGAGAAAAAATAGATATGCGATAACCCCAATAGTTAAAACCAACTTGATATTCAAAAATGGAATGCTTGATGTCAATGCAATCTTCCTCCCCCCCCCCCCCCTTCCCCCTCGCTTAGCAATGTAAACAAAAACAAAAAAATCTTAATATCTTCTAGAATCAAAGTACATATGCTTTAATAAAAACCTGTAAATCTCCCATATCATAATAAACTAGGCTCTGATACCATGTTCCAGAGGAGGAAAAAATGATATATGCATTGAAACTATTCCACAACATTTCTACATTCCAAGAAGAGCTTACCATGTGTTGTGTGCCACAATAAACACACCCAACCTAAATTATTTTTATTAGCATTGATACCAATGTATTTTATGGTCTCATAGCCTATCAACAAAGTAGAGATTTCCTTGTGATTATTTTCAGTTACAAAACAAGTTTCTCTTCTAGAAATGACAGACATATTTGCACTTGGCTCACTTCCTTCTCAATTTTTTTATTTTGCACACTTACACATTTTCTTACGCTTCCTTACTTTCTCAAATATATGTGTATATATAATAAGTACAATGATCGAGTTTCACTATGTCAAAGAGTAATTGCCTCAATGATTAATAAATTACAAATATTACACTATCAAGGATAATGTTGCTAGCACATAGAGACTCGGTTTATCATCTTTGACTTGACCAATAACCTTTTGCCTACAAGTCATAACATCAAAAAATAATTCAAAGGAAGAAACATTTGCCAAAATCCCAAGATGATGATGTGGCTATGTCCCCTCAATTGTATACTTAGACTACATGTGTAATACAACAAAAACCAGGGAAAATTTGAAGGATGGAAATTTATCTTAAAGTTTAGAAACCTTGGCGAATCTTACTAGCTTCTAATATGGAAATAATGAAAAAATTGGTGATATTTCTATAAAAATATTTAGGTTTATAATGATTTTATATTTCTCTATATAAAATTTTGGCGATTTTGAAGGTAAAATAATTTTATACTATAAATTTTGGGTGAATAATTTTTGGAAAAAATGGAAATTGGAAAATCGTTTTTTTGGTAAAAACATGGATAATTAGCCCACCTGCGAATATTAGCCCCTAAAATTTTCCATGACAAAAACTCCACCCCAAAAATTTCATGAATCCTCACAAGTTCAACAATTCCACAAAAATGTTTTATTTCCATTTATAACACTCCCCAACTTGCGGGATAGTGGTTAAGATAAAAAATTCTTAAGTGGTTGTTTGATCCTAGAGTGAGTCACAAATCGGCGAAGCTTGTGAGACAAGTTCAACACAAAATTCATCAAGTTAGGGCATGAAAATTCAATCACTGTATCGAAGGTGCAAAATAAAAAAGAATCATCAACACCAAATGTGAATTTCAATAGAAAACTTTGTTGTGGATCAAAGTGGAAAATTAGAATTGTGACACAAACACAGTAATACTCTTAGTCAAGTGGTTTTAGTATTACATCAAAGTGATCACAGAGTCTCAATGTTTAGGCATGTTAATACATTGTTTCGACATGAACATTTGTTGCATCCACCTATTCTAAATTAGTGTACGCTCATTGGAATGGGTGGAGATCCCAACAATCTTTGTTGCACAAAAGACCAACAATCACTATAGATCAACTTCTTCTGCTTGTTTCCTCATCTCCCCAAAGTTTGTACAATTATGAAGGTTAGATTATATATGATTGGCCTTATGATTTTAAATAGGTTAGATGTTGAGATCAACTCCATTTTATTCATATATTGTTGTACAATTCTATTTAATTAATGAAATTTGGGAGTTGAAACTATTTGCCAATTTGAAACAATGCTTGCAAGTTCTCATCCTTAAGGATATAATGATTACTTTAATGTTAAATAATTTATGGGGCAATGATGTAAGATAAATGAGTAATAATGGTGAGGCTCCAAGGTTAACACTGACTGTAGAAAATAAGAATGTGGATTTCTCATGTGTAGGAACCTATTACATACCCATCTTTCTACTATACAAACAAATTCTTCTAGATGCATAGTTATTGTAAAAAAGCAAGAAAAGGGGGTCAATTTTCATAAGCCAAATTTTTGGAACCATTATTCTAGATACATGGTTGTCATAAAGAAGCAAAAAGATGAGGACACGTTTTAGAAGCCATTTTTCCAGAAGTATAATCTTGCTATAATAAATATACAAAGTCTACCTTACCCTTTCTAGTCCACCACGAGTAGTTGCTTCCCTGTCTAACAAATGAAGATCTAGACCCTTTCCTCCTATCTTTGGGATTTTGCACATTGAAAAGAAAAAATAGATGTAATTTTTTTCATAAATAAATTTTAACCTTAAATATTTCACGCAACCTTTTTTACTTCTTCTAGATATTTAATAAATTCAACGTTAATCTAATAAATTTAGCCTCAGAAAATAGAAAAATATTAGTGTGCCTTATAATACAATTGAATATTTATTCACTACCAACATCAGAAAAAAGCTTTATAATTACAGTGATTTATGCATTCCCATATTAGTAACAATCCTTTAAAAAATTTTGAATATTTTTTTTTTTTTTCCAAGGAAAAAATCAAACCCTCTATTAAGTATAGAAAGTTACATAGCATATGCAAATAATTTTTGTAGAACTCCTTCCCCACCTCATGAAGAGAGGAAAGCAGTTTCAACTATTTTGCAAGAAACAACCACAAGCCAAAAAGGAAACAACCAAAAGCCAAAAGACGTCCCTATTATGATACTCCTCCAGGGCTCCATTAAGGAAAACACCTGAAACAGAGAAGTATCAAGAACAGAGAGAAGTACCAAAATTAGCAAGAAAGGCTATCAGTTCAGTCAAGAAATCAGCAGTAGCCACTAGCCTGATTCCTAGAAATAGTTTATAAGACAGAAGTTTTTAGCACACAGATCTAGAGCCTCTATGAAGGAAAACAACTTTGAACCTACAAAAGTTTTTTGAAAAATGTCTTTGACCAGTTTTAAGAAAACAAAAACATGTTGGATATGTACAAAAATACCACTGATAGTAAACCATAAATAACAAGTTAAGCAAAAACAGGTTGTTCAATAGGATGAGCAAGCCCATTTTTATCTTCAGTCACAAGCCAATGCCCTAGATCTTGCTCAGCACATTCTTTAGATAGGCAGTCTGCATCATAGTTTCGTTCCTTGTAAATGTAGAAAATAGAAATCTCAGTGAAATGGAATTTGAAATGAAATATTTCACTAAGGAAAGGGATCAAAAGATAATTCCTGCAAGATTGAGTCCCTTTAAACCAATTGACAACATTCATATAGTCCCCAAAAACCTGGACCGATATCACATTCCTAATAATAAGCCAACAGAGAAGAAGATGAAGAGCTTTCAATTCAGCGAAACTATTTGAGCCCTGACCAAGACCCACTGCAGCTTTAAGGACAAAATCTGGGGAAATATGAACAACCAGGCCTACACCACAATTTTGGTTTATATTTGAGGCCCCGTCGAAATAGGCCCACTACATTCCTTCTCTGATCACTTCCAGTTGAACAGGGCGATTTGGAGGGGTGTCATTAGGAATGGGAATACTATCAAAAATTTCAACCCCTTCAGTTGCCAATGTGCCAATGGGAAAAGCCAAATCCTGAAAGATTACCCGATTCCTGGCAATCCAAGTCCCCGAGGCTATTAGCAGAGGAAGGCATCTTACTCTATCATTGGGGGCTTCCTGCCACCACTTATTCCAGGCTTCCTGCACCTCCAAACCTTCCCACCTGTAGGGGATTTTAAGTATCCTTAGGGATTTAGTCCACAAACTTATGTTGAAAGGGCATAAGAGAAAAATATGCTTTATCGAATCTTCGCTAGATTTACAAAGTGAACACCAACCAGGCCCAATATTCCCTCTTTTTTTGAGAGAGTTCCTAGGTTGGAACTTTATTTTGAAGAATACACCAGAAAAGAGTCTTGTTTTCGGAGGGATTTTTAATTTCCAGAGAGACTTTGCCTACCGGAGAGGTTCCTCCCACCCATTCTGGGACATTAACCACTTATAGCCCATCTTGGGGGAATAGAGCCCATTTTGTGCGTGGACCAATCTAAGCTCATCTCTAGAATCCATAATTCAAACAGAGGAGTTATGAAGATCCATCCTATATTTTTCCCAGACTTCCAGCCACCGATCTTCCAACTGCAAATGCCGTCCAGTCATCCACCCTTGACTCCAGAATGAAGTGCTTCTATGATCTACCACTTGATTAAGGCTATAGAAACCTTTTTTATTTAAACACTGAACCATCTCCCTAGGGAGATAAAACCTTAAAGAGCATCTAACCCAAGGATCCCTCCCCAGCCTGACACTAGTACCATCCCCCACATTCCAAGCTAATCCATGTTCAACAATTTTAACTGAGGCTACCACTGCCTTCCAACCACAGAAGCATTTTTGGAAGATTTTTGAGGCAATCTTATCCAGTCAAGAAGAGGGACTGGGTCTATATATTTCCACTTTATCACTGAATTCCAAAGGTTCTCTCCAGATATGAGCCTCCAAGCAAGTTTTGCAGCCAACGATTCTGAGAAAGGAAAAAAAAATTGATACCCCATCTTCCCCATTCTTTAGGTCTAGAAATTTTCTCCCATGTTATCTAGGGGGTTACATGATCATTTTTAGAACTGACCCACATAAATTTTCTACATAGCTTTTCAATAGTTGCCAAGATACCTTTTGGAACCCAGGTAAGACTGGCCCAATACGCCGGAACAACCATTAGGACAAAATTAATAAGAACTAACCTGCCTGCACTGGATAACCATTTAAAACTCCATTGTTTCAATTTAAGTTCAATTTTTACAAGTAACCATTTCCAGTCGTGAATGCGATACTTATCTGGTTTTAAAAAGAAACCCAGATATTTAAAAATATACTGCAAAGATCTAACCTAAAACTACAAAATGTTTTTCACCCTTGCCAAGTCCTCCCTTGACAGACCCACAGCCATAAGGGTTGATTTCTAGGCATTTATACATAAGCCTATGGATTTTAGAAAGAGATCCAGGATCCTTTTGAGGGCTCTGTAGTCCTCAAGGCTGCCATTGCAAAACAACAGGATGTCATCCACAAAGAGCAGACGAGTAACCCATAGGTTTACCGCCACTTCAATACCTTGAAAATGTCCTTGTCTCTTAGCAGGAACCATTAGAATGATGTCCTCAGCTGCCAGAAGGAACATAACAGGTCAAAGAGGATAGCCTTGCCGGAGCCCTCTCTCCGGGATGAAAAATGGTGAGGCTACCCCATTCACCAGAATTGCAATAGAGGACAAAGAGATATAGCCCATAACCCTTCTCACTAACTCATAACTGAAGCCTAGATGGGTCAATCAGATTCTAAGGTACATCCAATTGAGGCGATCATAGGCCTTTGACAGATCAATTTTTACAATTGCGCCTTTATTTCCTCTTAGCTTAAGACTGTGTAAAGTTTCTTGAGCTACTGCCACTACTTCATGAATTTGACGACCATCCAAGAAGCCAAATTGTTTAGTTGAAATATTCTTGGACAGAAAAGGTTTAAGGCAAGAGGCAATGACCTTTGTAATAATTTTATAGACACAGGTACACAGGGAAATAGGCCTGAAGTCATGAAAGGAAACCAGATGATCGGTCTTAGAATGAGGGCTAGGAAGGTGGCATTAAAAGGTTGGAAAATGGTTCCAATACTTTTGGATTCCTCTACTACATCAACTAGATCATCTCCTAGGGATTCAAAGAAATGTTGAAATAATTCCACCGTCTAGCCATCCAGGCCTGGAATTTTGTCCTTCTGCATAGATTTTAGGATGTCTTCAACCTCCTCCTTGGTAACAGGTTCCATAATAGAAGCGTTCCCTTCCTCCTCAATATATCTGGGGAAGAACTGGGCCACTCTAATAACCTCATCAATAGAAGCTTCCTCTGGTGCTTTGAAGAGCTTCTTGAAATGGTTAACCCATAGGGATGCTAACTCCTCAAAATATCGGGCCATTTCCCCATTCTCTTTCTAGAGTTCCCAAATAGTATTTTAAATTCTCCTTCCTTTTGCATAATTCTGAAAAAATTTGGTGTTTTCATATCTAGCCTGTAACCAAATAGCTTGACTCTTAAGCTGGCAGCTTTCCTCTCTCGCCTGAAGGATCCTCCTTCTGTTAGATTCCATTTATTTGATTTTGTCCCTAGATTCCAAGGATGCATAACCTTTCCCTTCTGGACTTTCAAAAAGTTCCTGTTCAGTATTGATAGTGTGGAGAACCTCCTCCTCCTTCCTTTTATTTTCAAGAGCCCACTCTTTTGTTGCTGACTTCATCCTCTTAAGATTATCCATGAAATGTATGCTTCTGTCTTCCTCTGCCCTGAGATGGTCCTTCCGCCAAGTTTTGTGAAAAATGGCATTAAAAGAGTCTTCTTTGAGCCAGGAGGCATTGAACTTGAAGGGGGTTCCTGGTTTTTAAAAAGCTCCAGTCACTTCTTATAACACAGGGAAGTGATCCGACAAACCCCCCTCCCCCACCCAATGTCTGAAGGATGAAACTTTTTCCACCAGGTCTTCCTTCATTAAAAAACGGTCTAGTTTTCTACCCACCCAATCTTCACTTACTCTTTTATTTCTCCAGGTGGGCCTGACTTTGATCAGAGGGGCATCCACCAAATGGGAGACAGCCAATTTATTCAAAAAGAACTCAGAGAGAGGATTCACCCTAGCTATAGTGCCCCAAGATTCAGCCTCTCCCAAAGAAAATTTAAGATCTCCCCCAATAATAAGATGAGGGTGAGAGATGAACATTCTCTATAGTAGTAGGTTCTATAATTTTTCACGCTCCACACGCGGCCCATAAACATTCATCAGCAAAAGGGGAAGGAAAAATTCATTTGAATAAAGTTCCATTGCCAAAGTGCTTTCCAATCCCTAAGATGAAACCTCTCTGAACTTCCTTGTGTCAAAACCCGTAGCCACCCCCCCAGAGTGACCATTCGCATCAAGAGCATAAAAATTCCAATCCTGGAAAAGTTTTGATAGACTTTCTATCACCACCTCTCTCGCCCCCATGGTTTCTTGCAACATAATAACATCCGGTTTGAGGGACCAGACCAGATCCCTTAGTGCTAGCTTTTTGGCTTGGTTAGTAGCACCTCTACAGTTGTAAGACAAAAGAATCATCGTAAACCTTGGGGGGGTGGCCGCTCTGCTCTAAGCACCCCAGAAAGTGAATGATGCTTCCCATCAGCAATGTCTAAGACCACTTTGAGTTGGGCCTTTGACAGATAGGATTTCCTGCCTCTTAACTTCCTAGGCCCAACCAAAATAAAGTCCTTCTCTAGGCCCCCAATAGCTGCCCCTTTCCCCAATCTAGAAGCCTGGGATCTAAGGTTATAGGGAGGGCCATCCGAAACCACAACCTGGAAAAGGGTAGTAGAGGGAAAAGTCTTCACAGGGGAGTCACAAGGGATGGGAGGCGGAGGAACTAATAGAATGATACTATCAACCGAAGCATGAATAATCTTTAAATCAAAAAGATCAATAGGGATCTACCTGGAAGGACTAGGATCTATAGAGACAGTCTAAGAGAAACAAAACGAAGTGCAAAAAGAGGGAGGAAAGGAAAGAGGCATACCTGCCTGAGATGCCCCAACCAGCTTCGACATTGACGAGGGTACCAGAGAGGCTGCCTGAGGGAAATTTTCCTCCATAGGAACATTCACGGCCTGCTCCTGCATTGCTTCTGCTCCCTCCCTGGAGACATCCCCTGTCTCCAAATTCATTTGCTATGGCCCCTCGTCCTTTCCAAATTTCCCTAAACTATTTCCCTCCTGTGGGGCAGAGAACCTCACTTGTCTTCGATGGTGACGGTATCCCAATGGACATTCCCTTGAAATATGCCCATGTTTGTGACATGTATGGCATCTGAAAGGAAGATTTTCATAGTCCAGATTCTGCAAAAACTCTAGATCCCTATAAGAAAAGGTCATAACATCAGCTAAACCTTCTCTCGGGTTGAGACGGACTAAAATGCGAGCCACACTGCAATCTCTGGACTGAATGTAATATTTATGAACATCTAAAAATTTCCCCAAAGTGTTTCCGATTGAGGTGAAGGCCGAATCTATCCAGAAAGGGATAGGGAGACCCGGCAACTTAACCCATACTGGGCATTCAGCCATCTTCTTTTTTTCAGCATCAAACAAAGTGTTCCATTTCCAAAACAGTATCGGTCTCTTTCCAAAACTCAAGTTCCTCCCCGCAACCCAGTCAGCATGTTCCTTTTTACTGAACCAAATGCTAAACCACCCTCTAACTAAAAATTTAATCTCGATCGGCTTCCCAGTGGCTTCAGTCCATTCAGATTGAACCTAATCTGAGATAGAGTCCACCGAGAATTTCCTCTCATGGACTCTTCCAACCAACATTGTTTTTTAGGCTTCCATTGCCTCGTCTATGCAAATGTCCACACCCAAAGCACAATGGGGACATTCTTCTTTCATCCTAATGGATTTACTTTTCTTCCTTTTTCCACCCCCTTTTTCCTTTTTTGCTTCACCCTCCCCAGGATTCTGGGTGACAGGAGCATCAATCCTAGCAGCTTCCGACGACTTCTGTCACCTTTCAACAGAATCCTTGAAACCCTCCTTCCCGGGCTAGACCCCCTCGGCTGATACAGGCACAACTTCTTGGCTTGTACCTGGGTCTAACAGACCCTCTTCAACCCCTATCAGCTCCCCATCTACTACTTCATTAGAAGATACCCTTGATTTGCTACGACTGAAACCATCCACCTCGAGATTCAGCGATAGGAGTTTTTCTAAATCTTGGAAAAAACCCAGCTCAGAAGGAGCAGACGGCAGCGGAAAATGAGAGGAGAGGTAACCTTGGCATAAAATATGGTTTCTGAATCTCGAATTATCTCCTTGAATCCCTTTTCCCAGAGGGGTCTCGTCAAGATGAATACCTTCTCCTAGGGCTTTAAACCCCGCCCGAGTGTGAAAACTAGAACAAGCCACAACATCTTCGAGGCCACCAGTAAAAATAGGGTTTGCCTAATTACCTAAGTGCCAAGGCACGGGGGAAAGCAAAGGTCCCACAACTCCTTGATCCTCCTTTTCTCTCAGACTAGGGTTTTGAGCTCGAGCTTGTCCCAGCAAAAACCCACTCTTCCGGCAGTCACTCCACGAACTCTGAACCGCGTCTCCAAACAATGCCACCCCCTGTAACAAGCTTCCACCTCCAGGAAACCGTCCAAGGATTTGGGGAATCTCCGGGCTTTTTGGAAAGAACAGCTCCAAATTATTTTCTGAAACTTCAAAGACGGAGCAGTTTAAAAGGTCTTCCAGTGTCGGCTCCACGTCCACTATCTCACGATCAAACCCCATAGCTGTGAAAACCATCGCCTCTTATCCTGACAATGAAACAACGAAAACTCTGTGCCACTACAAAAACCCTAGATCCGGAACATCATCGCAAATTAACTAAGGAGAAAAAATGGGATCTAGACCTTAACCCCATTCTGAAAACCAACATAATATGGGTTTAGGCCGTAGACTGTCCTCCTCTGGATCTGCACGTACCAGACCAGCTGTTGCTCCCAAATTTACTTGAATGTACACTAGTCACATCAATCTACAGAGTGGCAGGGAGGAGTGCTTCAAAACCAGAACCCAAAACCCTAAGGTCTTCCATTGTATCTCATTTGTTATCATGTTCTTATTCTATTCCTTAAAAATTTTGAATATGCATATATATCTAGTTTCTAAATTATATATGGCACACCATTAAATCCATGCCTCTCTCTCTTAGGCTCAGACCCATGGCATATG
Source organism: Pinus albicaulis (assembly GCA_034641835.2). Classification (NCBI taxonomy): domain Eukaryota; kingdom Viridiplantae; phylum Streptophyta; class Pinopsida; order Pinales; family Pinaceae; genus Pinus; species Pinus albicaulis. The sequence continues at coordinate 419,711,137 of CM076574.1, read as the reverse complement.
GAGGAAGAGGGAAAATTGGGTAGAGAAAAAATTGGCATATTCTTAGGAGTAAGTCAGTACTCCTATATATTCATTCAAATAGAGTAGGGAACCACAACAATATTATGGCTATATGGTGTTCGTGAGGGAGCTAACTGAGGCTAAGCCTTCTAGATTTCAGGAAATCCGAGCATCCGGTGTCTATTGATGCCATGGTGGAAGAGTACTCTTCCCTCATGAAGAACGGTGTGTGGGAGGTTGTACTTTGGCCAGAGAGAAAATATATGGTTGCTATATATAGGTTTACAAGATTAAGCACACTGTTGACTATAGTGTGGATAAGTTAAAAGTTGTATTTGTGGCTAAGGGTTTTTCTTAGAAGGAGAGCATTGACTATGACGAGACCTTCACCCTAGTAGCTAGATACTCATCCATCAGGGTAGTGATTTCTATTGTAGTGTAGATGGGTTGGAGGATTTCTAACTCTACCCATTCACGTGAAGCAAGTGTTCATCATATACAAAGTTACAAACATGTCTCAAGGAATATGTTAAGAGTTAATCCCTAACAATTAATAAGAAGCATGTTTGTAGGTAGATACTTCCTCACGTTGTTTTAGGTGATAGCATTGCCTACAATTAGTAAAATGGAATCATATTTGAATTTCCAAGTGGTATTGTTGTTGCTTAGAATTTGCATAAACAATTCATAAGAAATGGAATTAACCAAGAAATCCAAGAAAATCCTATCATGAATTTTAACATTGTCTTTAATGTAAAGAATTCAAAACTCAAATTAATTATAAGTCTTCCAATTGAATATGGCCTTCAAAGAAATTTCATTGACACTAGCTAAGAATGAAGAATAGGTGATTATACTTTAAGCCAACAACACAGTAACCAAAAGAATCTATGTGTGTCAGGGGTGACTCCAATACATAAATTAGTTAAGAAAATGTTGTGGGTAATTATCCAAATCATAAAAACATGGGCATTCAAACTACCATGCTTCCCATACATTGAATTTAGGGTATGAGGTAGCCTATTCAAAGGAATATGGGAATTCACGGAGTTCCACAAAGACCCTAGCGAGTGACTGAATCAAATAATGGAAGCCAACAAATGGTTATTTTTTGTTGTAGCTTCACAATTGTATGAAGAGGCATTTAATTGGTTGGTGCAATGGGGTTGTGGTGAAACTCCCAAAGGAATAAATGAATTTCACTTGTTGGAACTATAATTTCAAGATACAATATTGCAACCAGCAATGTCGCAACATAATCATAATGATGTTATATGTATTATTAGTTACATAACATAGAAAAATCCATCATAATAGCTACATATAAATTAATTTCACCAAGACATATATATTCACCCTAGAAACTCAAATGGGAAAACCAACATTTGATGGGGAATAGATTCTGCTCAATAAAGTGTTACAAATGTCAGCTATATGCAATTTCAACTAAGATTCTGATCCATTCTTACTCACTAGAAAAGTCCCTAGCCAATGACCCAATCAAATAAACGAAGCCAAAAAATGGTTCTTTTGAGTTGTAGATTCACAATTATATAACCATATATTCAATTGATTGAAGCAATGGAGCTGTGGTGAAACACACAGAGTAATAAATCAATTTCAATTTTTGTAACTACAATTCATACAATATTATGACTACAAATGCTACAACTTAATCATAATCATGTTATATATGATTATTATTTATACATAATAGAAAAACACATCATAACAACTACATTGAAATTAATTGCAACAAACAAAGATATTTTTACCCAAGAAACTCAAATGGGAAAAAAATAATTTTCTGGGGACTTGATTTTTCTCAATAAATTGTTACACACGGTAAGTTATGCAACTTAAACTAAGATTATGATCCATTCTTACTCGCTAGAAATATTAGCATATTACTTTAATCCATGGACAATATTTTGAAGGTATAAGGTAGCATGACCAAAGGAATATGGAATGCACAAAGTTCCACAAAGATCTTAGCTAGTGACCCAATCAAAAAATGCAAGCTAGAAAATTGTTATTTCTTGTGTTGTGGGTTGACAATTATATATCCAGGCAATCAATTGATTGAATTAATGGCGCCACGATGAAACTCTAAAAGGAATAAAGAAAGTTAACTTGTTGTAGCTACGATTCCAACATACAATATTACAACAAACACTCATGCAACTTAATAAAAATGATGTCATATGTGATCATTATTTACATAACAACTACAAAGAAATTAGTTGCACCAAAGATAGATATTTTACCCTTGAAACTCAAATGGGAAAACTAACATTTGATGGAGCCATGATTATAGCATCATTCTTCCTAGACATAGTCGAAATAGGAAGAATGCATGTTGTCAAGTCAGAATATGATTTAAACCACCAATATGGTGCCAAAACCTTACACGCTCTAAAATATTATATTAATATTGTAACAATATGTTATTTATTCACATTAAAATTAAATTCATGAAGTGTGGTATATTTCAATATATTAATAATATAAAATGAAAAAAAGGTTTCAATGTTTAAAATCATGTTGAAACTTACAATCAAAGAGACGAAAAAACACATACAAAAAATCAGATCATAATCATGAACAAGCTTCAACTTGAATTATGAAGTGTAAAGGAACTTACAAAATGTGACACTATGAACCTGGTCAAGTACACAGGAAAAAATATCCAGGACATGACCCTAGTTGACAAGTTGTTTTGCAAGGCTGTCATAAAATTTGATATCTTTGTGATAATGTGGACCTGGAACCTTGTCTAGATATTTGTGGGAACGTATGGGCTCAGATAGATCTTCGGACACAATCTGTGACCAATTTAATTTCTCAAATATTTTTCCATAACAGAAAAATATTAGGCCACACAAACAAAATCATTATTTGACATTGAGGACATATATTTTGTTTCTACTTTTCTACATCATGAGAAATAAAAAAATTGATAAAATATAGATTTTGAAAATGGAACTCTCAAATTTCTGGAAATAGTGAAAAGAAGCATGCACACCACACAATCATAGTGATATGCATGCACACACGCAATGTCAAATGAATACCCAAAGTATTACATATGTTTCTTCTGAAGACTCCTTTAAGGTGTCAAGTATCTCTATCTCATTATTCCTTCTCATAATCAAGTCTAAGAGTGAAATATCCACCTCAATCCATTGTAACACATTCAGGAACCCTGCTATGTAGTTGTTATTTCTCATGATGCTAGAGGATTTGTACCTGCACTTCAAAGTAAATCAACATCCATAATTATCTATATAATAAATACAAGTAATATTTGTAGTATTTTTTACTATAAGATTCATTCTTATGATAATGTTAGAACATATGTTAATAATGTCAAAACATACCTCAGTAAGCTCCTCTTTGTTTCAAGAAAAATTTATTGGAGTCACCTGAACTTGGAAAAATCCTCCCATGATCTAAAAGAGTAGCAACTAAGTCAACAATGAACTTTTTTTCTGCTACATTGGATCAGGGGAGGTTTTCTCCAAAGTTAAATCGCTCAAATAAATTATTCTCTACTAAGTAGGGCCAACCACATGAAGGTGGAAGATCTTATGGCCCCTCCCCCCCCCCCCCTCTCACATCACTCTCAATTCCCCAATACCCAATCTATATTTCATTTTTTACGAACAAGAGCACAAAAAAAAAAAATTCAATCACTAATTAAAAAACAATACAACAAATGTATCCAAGAAAACATTTAAAGTGTATGTAATAAAAATAGTATTAAAAATGATTTTTTATATAACATAAAAAAGTTTCCAAGTATTGTACATCATTCATCATCTGCCTTACAATAATACAATATTTTACTTAACCAAATTTCTTTTGCTTCTTCCTATTTCTAAAGCCCCTAACTACATCATCAACATCATTTTTTTGTACTTTTGTTTAATGCCTTTCCTGCATAGTTGACCTAGTCGGGTACTCACGATGTTTGGTATCTTGCAGTGACAGGGCATCACCTACAAAAACAAATAATATTAAATTTAAATTGCTATTTTTTAAATATCAGTGAAGTAGTTCAGTAATATTAATAAAAAAATTTCAATGCCACTATTTACCTAGTGCACCATTTGTCACCATTGGAACCATTGTACCATGTTCCTCTTCAGTGGTAGGATGATCAAGTACACCATTCTGTGTCATTTAAACAAAAAATGGTATAAGGACACAACCCTTAATGTATAAGTAGACAAAATTATAAGTAGAAATTAATTACCATCGTGGGCCTCACTAATAGCAGCACTGCCACCCTGGTCCCCACTGGAATTATCATGTTGCATGTGAGGACCATGTTCTGGCAATATTTCACTCTCAATGCACTGCCCTACAAATGGGTTATTTGGCTCGTTTAAAGTGTTGCTCCCTTGATTTAAATAAAGTTGTTAGACATTAAATTTATGGATGAAAACAAACATATTGAAAGGTTAACATTTTACCTTATCAAACATAGTCGATCTTGGGACCTGTCCCAATATCTTACGATGTTCAACTACTACTTGATAGTTGAAACGGAAAGCAATCTCTTTGTCTTCCTTTGTGGTTTATGTTCCAAAGTCGTCACCCTAAATTTCATAAGATTGTGTATTTTTAATGTTATTTGATGGGAATACAAACATGTTGGAAGGTGATACAATTAATAAGATGTTTAGCTACTTATAATTCTTGCAACTAATTTCAAGTAACTACCCTAGCCTAACTTTTGTTGGCCTTTTTTGTCAATCCTAACTTTGGTTTCCTTCAAGGAGTCAGGAAACCTATCATCAAAATCTTGAAGTCAGTTATTTAGCACATTTTTATTTTAGACATAAAGAAAATTAAAGCTATTGAATTAAAGTTCTAAGTTACCTTGCGGGTCTAGTTGGCATTTTTCCTTCTTTGTTGACCTTTTTCTCTTTTCTATCCTCGATGAGTGCTATTCATTCCCTCTATGGAATTATCAGAGGACACTCGTATCTAGAGTTATTTTGCAAGTAAATCATATAGGTGTCCCGCGTATATTTCAAATATTGGCCAACTGCCAAGGCAATCGAAGTTCTATTAAATGTGCCCGCCCCAAAAAGGCCTTCTAGATAATCTAGAAGTTCTTTTTTTAGGTTGGAATTCTGGAATTTCAGCTTGTGCATATGGTTGAGCCAAAAATTACCAATGCATTGCCCTCCAAGGCCCTATAGAAATCATTTTTTCCTACATAGAAAAATATATTATCATTAATTTAAAAATAATAGTCATGATAAAATATGTTTTATATAGAGTACATGAAACAGTTTAAATATTAAAACTTACATGGGAGTTTTATTTGCTTTATAGGAACACCATCATTGTTCACTCAAAACATGCCTGGACTGGTCCTCGTGGGGGTGACATGTGTAGCTCCAAGAAATTAAATCGTAAAGTTAGCCATATCACCCTCATCACTGCCACCACATTCAACTATTGGCTATGTGTCTTCTTGAGGGTGCATTTATTTTCTGCTACCTAAAGTATTATGAGGTGTATGAGGGGGTTCCTTGGGAATATCTTGTCTTTTTTTCCCACTACAGCCAACACTGGGGACAAAATGTTGCAAAAAATGCTACATACGAAATATTTTTTACTTAGTTTAGTTAATGTAAAAGTTATAAATAAACCTATCACAATTGATATTATGCATAAAAATAAAAATATCCTTTTTAGTTTTGGTTATTACCTCATATGTCTGAAGCTGGGTCAAAACTTGTAATATCCTTTGTTCTATTTCATGTGTTTGAGGCACAATGTCTATCAAATGCTCAAGTTCCTTATTTTCGTTTTAAATATTTTTTTGTAGAAAATCAAATATACTTGGGGATGAACACAAATATTCCTCGTTGAGGGAATCATGATGCACACCATGGCCAAACATCTGCATGTTTGAAAAAAATTAACATTATTTCAGTTATGTAAATAATTAAACTACCTAAATATATAGCAAGGTTGGCACCTTACATGTTTTTCGGCTGACACCTTTCCACGATCATCCTGTGACATTATAAAATAATAACAATCATGAAATATATAAAAAAAATTTAAATATAAAGAAGCTAATATGAAAGTGAAATTATTATTTGTTTACATGTACTAAGGTTACTCCTGTGCCAAAATCAGTCTGCCACATTACAATAAAATTAGAAATGTGAAACGACATCTTTAACATTGTTAAAGATAAAAAAAAAATAATGCAATAATTAATGGTTGTTTAAAATATAGGTATTGCATAACTAACCACACACTACTACTGGATGTATCTACTCTATTCACATGGTAATCTACTAAGAAATATTCCCCATGAGCTATCTTTTTTATTGCATGCACGACTACCCAGTTTCCTTCACGTCCCTCAAATATGAAATTTGGTTGTTTGTTTGTTGTCTGGGGTCATGTGCTATTTATAAACCCTGTGATATTGACAGAAGCTTTAGGCCTTCCATCAATATACATAGCATCTCCCTTATTTTTTATCATCTCTTAAGAGGAATAATATGATGTAGGATGTTTATTCCCTACAATTTTTGGTTAAAATGTGAGTGGGATGTGGTTCATCCTCTCCCCACATGTAGGATCCTTCCTACTGTTGTTGGTTTCATGCGTGTAAGATGTGGTTCATCCTTTCCCTACTCTTGGTGTTTTTCATGCATGTAGGAGGTGGTTAATCCTTTCCCTACATATGGTTATGATTCGAGTTTGTAGGATGTGATCCATTAATAACATATCACATTAATAAGTTTTCCAGACTGTGTTATGAAACCAACTCCAAAAATAGAAGAAAAGATAGATCAACGCCTTAGAAATAAGTCACTTCGATGGGGAAACCTCCTTTACATTACATAAATGAAAAATTCTTGGATGATACAGATGTAAAAACCTCCTTATATATATAGGAGTCCATGGGAGCACAATATAATCCTAGCCGACCTAACAATAGTAATGTAAGGGCACAATAATAGCAATATTGGGGTTAGAGGCATTCAAAAATAACAATAAGGGGGCTACACTAATAACAATAAGGGCCTAAACTAGTACTGTAGGGACCTAACATGCCCCTCGCGTTCAAAAATGTAATGTCCCTTTTCCAGAAACATTGGCAATTGACAAGGAAATCTATTCCAGAGATGGACTGAAGGGGAATTTACCGGATTTGTCACCTTCACAAGGAAGGATGAACTCCAAAGGCTTTCTAGCCCACTATCAAACTCTATCTATAGAGTGATTTTCAAAGGACAATATCCCCAAGAAGGAATACAACACTATTCGGAATCTTGCAAGATAACCCAAAGATGCGGCTACAACAATAAGCAAAGACATAAACTGGAAATAGAAGTGAATAAAAATTATGCCAAAATGTATGAAACCCTTGAGCCATCTTATCATGAAATATCAGCAGAAAATGATACAATGAATATTAGGAGAATAAGGCTAGAAACCTTTCATGAAAATACATGCCAAAGTACAAATGCTGCTCCATAGCATAATTCCCATGAATAGAGACTGTGCAGTCATAGAAGCGAGACTACTGTACTTAATGAAAAACAACATGGAATTGCATATACATGGCTCATATATCATTGGGAGAGAATATCTAAGCTCCCAATCACTACCTCAAGTCAATCATAGGAGGATTGGCTCCAATATGCAAAACTGCTAAAATGCCAGAGTTGCTGGGTAGCTGCAGCAACTCAATACATGGAATGGAATGGAGAAGGTTGAAGGGCTGAAGATGATGAAGAACCCTTATCCTTTGGAAATATAAAGTGTAAGGCTGATCCCTACACCAAAGATCTCACCCTCTGAAATACCTGCAAAACCCTCACTGCAAATGTGCTCCAGGTAGAACGTAGTCTATGAGAGTATTTGCGCTGTGACTGATGGAAATGGTTGGCCTCCTGCCAATGATAGTGGATTGTGCTCAGAAACCATCCACACTAACCTCCCGGAAGTAGAGAACTTCCCTCCTCTAAATATCAGCTAGAAATGGTGTTGTGAGAAACCTCCAGCAACACCCAGATACATTGCACAATAATCTGCTACAGACACTGCGCTGATGAAGATGGCTGATGCTATGGCCTGAATGTCGAAATATGGAGGATGAGTGTAATACTTCATGAGCTACTCAAGAAGGAGAGTAAATCCTAAATAGGACTCCCTCGTGCCCGACGGCACTGCAGCTCTGCTGAACAGCAAGAGGCAGCAATTTGTCTCTCAAGACAAATAATCAAATGATCTAAGATAATCCCAATGGGCTGCCTTGCCTCTCTTTTAAACAAAATGAAGCCTCCATATTTTTTCCTCTAGAATTTTCCTCCCTCATGGAATATTCCTCCACTAAAACTGCATTGTCCCACCTGTGCTTGCCAACTCATGCCAACGCAGTTTGACTTGGTCAATTAGGCCTTGCCCATTTTCATTTAACCTATTTCACACATGAGGGTGTGAAATCCAGCTCCATGATGATCCCTTTTCACATTGTCAGGGATTTTATTCCTGTTTATTACATGAATGGTTCATTTTACCCATTTTTATTCAACAAAATAAAAATGTGCAACTATAATGTCCATTTTAGCTTGAGGCTAAAAATTGAGACATTACAGTCCTCCCCTCCCACATGTTGCTTGTCCTCAAGAAATTTCATAGAGAGAACAAAATTCCTCCTCCTTCTCTTGTGGCCCCCTCATCCATTGTCCCACCACTGTTCAAATATGCTACAATAAATCTGCCCTCCAATTCTCTCTCCCAAGTATCCAAACTGAAAATGATGCTCCTCATGGAAATAAAGAAGGTGTAGTGGAATCCTTCCTACTAGAATGTGGCCTCCTTAAGGTAGGAGTGATGATATGCATGGGATAATTCCGCTCCCAATGATGATCCTCTAATCCATGCTATCATCCAATGAAAGTCTCAACCCCTGATTTCTGCAATATGTTGGGGCTGAATGGAGAGTGTTCTTATGCTTCTCATGATGGCCCTCTCTCCATTTGTTGCACATATGGGGCTGCCTCTGTCCTTGGGCTGAAATGTATGGCCTCCAAAAATGGCCCAAGCTACCCCATCAAGAAAAAACAGCCATGATATGCCTTTGCAAATTCTTCTAGTGGTCCCTACCACAAGAAGGTACAAGTAGAAATGTAGCAATCATGGTTTTCCCATGGTGTCTCCTGCAAGATAAAGCATATACAATGGGGAGAATCATGCTCCCAATGGGATGTACATATAATACTCTCCAAATAATTCTCCTCATGAGTGTACAAACATAAAAAATGCAAGGAGCAATATACAATAAAAGAAAATTGCCAAATGACAATTGGAGAGTGGTCCAGAGTTCCACTCATGGAACCTATGCAGTGCCTCTTGGCATGCATCAACATCAAAAATAACAAGTTCTATACCAGCCACTTGTTTTTTTCCACCACATCTCCTCATAAGATGTAAGCATGAAATACCATTTGGTGCCAATGGTGCACAGCATGAAGCATGTGGCTTCCCCCACAACCATCACAAAAATAGCCAAAATCAAGGCTACTGGTAGCTACAAGTACATCATAAAAAATCCAAGAAGGAATGATCCTCCTTGATCAATATGTTGCTCATATAAAGTAAAGAGGTACTCAATGTGAAATTGTACCTTCTCTACCATGTACTTGAGACCTTGAGTTGAAATGGCTCATCATGAATGCTCTCCCTCTTCTCCAATGAGTAAGGGGAATGGTTGTGCCAACCTCTTTGAAATAAACCAAGCTATGCATCTATCCATATGCCGTTGAAGATCATGATGAATGCCCTTCATATGAACTCCTCTAGGAAATCAAAGTATGCATCCAAGTGCATAGCTAGGAATCCATCCTATGCTGCATGCAAATAACTTCTCCTTGAGACTAGAAACTCTAGCCAAGAAGAGTCTGCCATGATGATAGATGCTCATAGCATCCACTAAGTTTCCTCCATCACCATCAAGGCCATCCAAGAATCATGCATGCACCAAGATCCTGGGACCTCTCAACTAGAAGCTGAGTCCTCCAACATGGATCAACCCTCCATATAGAAAGCGTTGTAATCTGCAATAAAGTGCTCTGATCATGCTGCTGCCTTCTACATTGACATCCCCTCATGCCAAAGTCATCCTCCAAGTTGCTTCCATGCCATCATGCAGCTACTCATGCTCAAAAGAAATGAAGATCTCTGAAAATAAGCCTCCCATAAGAGACTATCACCTCCAAATAATCTGCTGATCCTGGGTAATGTAAGCATGAGTGGCCTCCCTCTATTCCAATGCATGAAAGAGTCCTTACTCAAAGGAAGTACCATCTCTCTCACCAAATCTATGGAGTAGTCAACCTGCATCATGAAGATGCAATCCTCTATCCTTGCAGCAACATCTGCTAGCACAGTATGACTGAAGAGAGTGGGTGATGCTGAAAATGAGAGAGTGTCTCCCTCCCCCTTGAGTCTATCCCAAACTCTCTGCATTGTACTGAACTTTCCCAAGGTTTCCACCCTCCTAAAATCAAGGTGTGAGGCCCCCAAAAATGCAGCATCCAACCTCCTCTACTAATCTAGTGGTCTCCCTGGTGTAATGTCTCCATGCAGTGAGACACCATTATCAAGAGATGACTGAATGTATGAATGGAGAAAAACCTCCATGCTTCCACTGTGCAATCCAATCATCCTCTTAGGTGCATAAAACTCATAAAATAGATAGGTTGTGTCCTCCTCATCACATGATGTTGATCATCCTCCCTATCTCTTCATTCTATCTCCATAGCTCTGCACCCTACCAATAATGGCACAGATGTATCATGAGTTGTGCCTTTATCTCTACATGGGAGATCCTGGGGAATTTCTTGCAAAGACACAAGAATCCATCTATGTGGATTAAGAGCTCCTCTTACCTCTTCATGAGGCAGTGAATCAACTCTAGCTATTCTAGCGCAGTTTCCCTCCTCCTCATCATCATGTAGGGGCAACCTATCCAAAATCTAATCTCCTTTTGAAAAAGATACCTCTATGCTATCTTCTGCAATAATGTGAGATGGATACCTTGCCTCTAACAAGGCATAATGCAAGATGTTAGCCCTCTCAAAAATGCTCTGAAGTGGATCTGAGTTCATGTTTCCTTCCCTTGCATGCAAAGTCTTGGTTTGTTTCTCTGCATGTGTTTCATATTTTCTCCTACCAAATTTTTTCCATCATTGCTTCAATGAATCTAAAATAGAAAGAAGTATTTGCATCCTCTAAAGAACATGACTCAAATATCCACCATGCATAGGTTTTACCTCTCAAGTGAAGTGCTGCAAATCTGACAGCCTCTCCTTTGGAAACTTTGTGCTGCTACAACATGGTCTTCAGCTCCTCTACCCATGCTTTGGCTGAACATGTAGGTGAAACTCTGGAAGTAGATAGAATAAATCTATCTTGTTGCTGGCTCTCCTTCACATTAGACTTGCAAAAATCCATGAAGTGAGATGATCTCTGAATGTCGGAGTTTGAGACTCATATTCCTTCTGAAAATCTTCAAGAGTTTTCCTCTTGATCACCTCTCCTTATTTTCCCCATCTCTTCATGACAAAGCTGCACCTTTGACTGCACTGTGCATCAAAGGACGTGACTACATGCTCACATTCCTCATCATAAACCCTAGATTTTGTTTCTATTTCAAACTCTTGTGGAGATTCTTCAAATCTCTCCCTTTTATTTTTCTTTGGGCTCCCATGAAAGCCCTAGATGGATTTAGGGAGAAGCTTGGCTAGCTCATCTCCTTTTCTTTCTACTTTTTATCCACAAAGTGGAGCCTTCCTCATATTTTTAGATGGCATCTTGGTGAATATCCATAGGCTGAGCCAAGATTATGCTCCGATACCACTATAATGTCCCTTTTTCAGAAACATTGGCAATTGAAAAGGAAATCTATTCTAGAGATGGACTGAAGGGGCATTTACTGAATTTGTCACCTTCACAAGGAAGGATGAACTCTAGAGGATTCCTAGCCCACTATCAGAATATGTCTATAGAGTGATTTTCAAAGGAAAATATCCCCAAGAAGGAATACAAAACTATTGGGAATCTTGCAAGATAACCCAAAGATGCAGCTACAGCAATAAGCAAAGACATAAAATGGAAATAGCAGTGAATAAACATTATGCCAAAATGTATGAAACCCTTGAGCCATCTTATTATGAAATATCAGCAACAAATGATACAATGAATATTAGGAGAATAAGGCTAGAAGCCTTTCATGAAAATACATGCAAAAATACAAATGTTGCTCCATAGCAGAATGCCCATGAATAGAAACTGCGCAGTCATAGAAGGGAGACTGTTGTAATTAATGAAAAAAAACATGGAATTGCATATACATGGCTCATATATCATTGTGAGAGAATATCTAAGCTCCCAATCACTACCTCAAGTCAATCCTAGGAGGATTGGCTCAAATATGCAAAATTGCTAAAATGCCAGAGTTGTTGGGTAGCTGCAGCAACTCAATATGTGGAATGGAATGGAGAAGGCTGAATGGATAAAGCTGATTAAGAACCCTTCTCCTTTGGAAATATAAAGTGCAAGGCTGATCCCTACACCAAAGATCTCACCCTCTGAAATACCTGCAAAACCCTCACTACAAATGTGCTCCAGCTCGAATGCAGTCTATGACAGTATCTATGCTGTGACTGATGGAAATGGTTGACCTCCTACGAATGATAGTGGATTATGCTTAGAAACCATCCACACTAAACTCCCGGAAGTAGAGAAATTCCCTCCTCTGAAATATCAGCTAGAAATGGTGTTGTGGGAAACCTCCAGCAACACCCAGCTACACTACACAATAATCTGCTACAGACACTGTGTTGATGAAGATGGCTGATGATATGGCCTGAATGCCAGAATATGGATGATGAGTGAAATCCTTCATGAGATACTCAAGAAGGAGAGGAAATCCTAAACAGGACTCCCTCGTGCCTGAGGGAACTGCAGCTCTGCTGAACAACAAGAGGCAACAATTTGTCTCTGAAGACAAATAATCAAATGATCTAAGATAATCTCAATGGGTTGCATTGCCTCTCTTTTAAACAAAATGAAGCCTCCATCTTTCTTCCTCTAGAATTTTTCTCCCTCATGGAATATTCCTCCACTAAAACTGCGTTGTCCCACCTAGTGCTTTCCAACTCATGCCAACGCAGTTTGACTTGGTCAATTATGCCCTGTCCATTTGCATTTAACCTCTTTCACACATGAGGGTGTGAAATCCAGCTCCATGATGATCCCTTTTCACATTGTAAGGGATTTTATTCCTGTTTATTACATGAATGGGTCATTTTACCCATTTTTATTCAACAAAATAAAAATGTGCAACTATAATGTCCATTTTAGCTTGAGGCTAAAAATTGGGACATTACAAAAAAAAATTTGTCCTCAACGCTTCAATAGCTCTGGCTGCTTCTGTATAAAATTCTCATCCTCCCATGTAGAATCTTTAGTGGGTATGTTCTTCCACTTAATGAGATACTCTGAAATTGATCAATTTTGTAGTTGTCGAGTTCTTTTTTCCATGACTGCTTCAGGTTCCAATATGATTTTTCCTTCCTCATCAAGTTCTAGAAATATAGTTTGAACTAGAATATTTTAACCTATAACCTTCTTTATGCGTGAAACATGGAAAACAGGATGCACTCGCGAAGAAGCAGGAAGCTCCAATTTGTATGCCATAGTACCAATATTTTGCAACACCTTATAAGGAATATAGTACTTGGAGATAATTTATTATCCTTCTTAGATTGCTTGAGGTACATTTGTTTCTATTGTTGTAGCGGTAAAAATACCCAGTCTCCTACATCAAAACTTCTCTCGTTGCGATGTTGATCTTTCTATTATTTCATTCAATTTTGTGAGAAATTTAGGTTATCCTTTAAGAGTTGGAGAATTCTTTTTGATGCTTGATGTGATCTTCTATTGCTTGAACCTTAGAATTTTCTCTTAAAGATGATGTGATGGATAGTGAATGATATCCATAAAGTGCCATAAATGGGGTCATTTTTACTGCAGTATGGAAGGAAGTGTTATACCACCATTCAACGAGAGGTAACCACTTGACCCATTGTGTTTGTTTATCGGATACAAAACAACAAAGATATCATTCCAAACATTTATTCACTATCTTACATTGACCATCAGATTAAGGATGATAAGATGAGCTATGAGCTAGTTGAGTACCCAAACAAGAAAATAACTCTGTCCAAAAATTTCCAGTAAAAATAGGATCACTTTCGCTCACAATAATATTTGAGTTTCCATGTATCTTTTGAATTGTGTCCATAAATGTAGTAGAAACTATACTTTCTTTAAATGGATGAGATAATGCACAAAAGTGTGCATACTTGGTAAGTCTATCAACTACCACCATGATGACAATATTTCCTTCAGACTTAGGTAATGCTGTGATAAAATCCAATGAAATGGCCCCCCAACATTGACTTGGAATGGATAAAGGTCGTAGAAGACCCGGGGTCTTAATTGTCTCAACTTTATTTTTCTAGAAAATCAAACATTCCGCAAAAAAAATTTGAATATCAGATTTAAGGCCATCCCAAAAAAGTTATTTCTTCACATTGTGGTAATTTTTAAGAATTCCTGAGTGTCCTCCTGTGCAATTCCAAAATAATATTTTGTTTTAATTGGGAATTCTTACAAATATATAAGCGATCTTTGTACCATAAGGAATATTTTTTCTAACTAAAGGTATCAGATGTACTAGGATCTTGCTACAACGTTTGAATGAGTGTCCACACTTCTTCATCCTTCTTCCATTCATCCCCTGCTTCAATTATCCAATCTAGTTGGATAGTAGAAATGTCACAAAGAAATGCTTCCACCTCTTGATTCTTTCTTGAGAGTGCATTTGCAACAACATTTAGATTCCATTTTTTGTAGATGATTTCAAAGTCATAACCCAAAATCTTTGTCACCCATTTTTGCTACTCTTCTGAAGATAGTCTTTTTTCCAAAAAGTATTTAATACTATCATGATCAGTTTTTACCTTGAACTGTCTTCCCATTAGGTAAGGTCGCCATTTCTTTAGTGCATTTAGTATTGCTAAAATTTCCTTCTCATAAATAGCTTTCTGTAAATAATTTCCTTTTATTGGATGACTTTCAAAAGAAATGGGTCTTCCTTCTTGCATTAAAACAACACCAATTCCATTTCCCGAGGCATCACATTCCATAATAAAGTTTTTTGTGAAGACTGGTGTAGTTAAGACCGATGTTAGGTACATTACCTCTTTAAGATGTTAAAAGGCCTTAGTTGCTTCAGGAATCCATGAAAGTTCATCTTTCTTCAATATTTTTGTTAGAGGTGCTACTATTCTCCCATAATTCTTAACAAAATTTACATAATAGAATGTTAATATGAGAAATCCCCGTAACTTATTTATGGTTGTGGGGACTTTCCATTCCTTAATGGCTTTAATTTTATTCGGGTCTACCTTAACACCCTCGTGAGATACAATATGACCAAGATATTCCACCTCTTATACTCCAAATAAATATTTGAATGTTTTTGCATATAATTGTTTCTCCTTCAATAGTTTGAGCACCCTATCAACATGTTGAACATGATCATTCCAAGACCAACTGTAGATTAGTATATCATAAAAAAATACTCACGCAAATTTTCTAAGGAAAGGTTTTAAAATGGAATCCATCAACCCCTAGAATGTATAAGGTGCATTGGTAAGGCCTAAAGGCATGACCAAAAATTCATAATGACCCTCACGAGTTCAAAATGTTGTTTTTAGAATATCTCCAGTCTTCATTCTAATTTGATAATATCTTGAACGAAGATCCAACTTGGTAAAATAAATTTCTCCATGTAATTCATTTAATGATTCATCAATCACATGAATGGGAAATTTATCTTTAATAGTGAGCTTATTAAGCTCACTATAATCCAGACACATGCACCATGATCCATCCTTCTTGTGCCCCAATACTTATGGTGCAGAGAAAGAAAATTGACTAGGTTGAATTATACTAGCCTCTAACATTTCTGCAATCATACGTTCAATTTCACTCTTTTGGACATAAGGATATCTATAAGGCCTGATGTTTGTAGGAACACTTCCTGGAATCAAATGAATAACATAAGCATGATCATGAATAGGTAGGAGTCCTTTGGGAGTTTCAAACACCTTGGAATGATCGTCCAAGACTTTTTGGAGATCTGGAGAAATAGATTATTTTGATGTTGAAACTTCTAGTGAGCATAATTCTGCAATTATGCCTTATTTTTATTTCTTCAGAAGTTTTTACATGACATTAGAGCTTATTACCTTTCCCAGCTTCCCTGCGATACCTTGTAAATCGACTTCCTTTCCTTCTGAAAAAAAATTCAATAAAATTTCTTGAAAATTAAAAGTTATCGTCCCCAAAGATTTTAACCATTATACTCTTAGTACAACATCATCACCTGCCATTGGAATGGAATTCATTGGACTATTCAGGACATATTCCCCCATGTTTATTTTTATATTATGGCATTTTCCAGATAAATTTATAGTTCCTCCATTTTCAACCATCACTTGACATTCTGGTGCTAAGTATAGGAAACAATTCAATTCGTTGGCCAGCTTAAAATGCACAAAATTATGGGTACTACCTGAATCAATCAACACTATTACCTTTTTCTTCTTTATATGTCCTTCTATGTTGAGAGTTTGAGGAATGGTAATTCATGTAATGGATTACATGATATTTTTGGACTCATTTCTTCTCCTTCTATGGTTGGTTCCTGGTGTATATCCTCTTCTTTTGAAGATTCTTGATCATTTTCTTCCTCCTCTTCACAATCTATATAAAATAATTTCTTCTCAGCACACTTATGACGTTTAGTGTATTTTCTATCACAATTGTAGCAAAGCCATTTTTGTCTTTTTTCTTCCAATAATTGTGTTGTAAACCTTGTAGGTTGTGGAAGTCTATGAGTAGCAAAACTTCCATATTTATAGATGTGAGTGGTAGGCTTCCTTGTCACCATAATCTTACATTCAATTTTTCTTGCCAGCTTGAATGCCTTCTCCAATGAATTAGGTTCCCAAATGTGAACATCGTGTTGGACGTTATCCTTTAAAATCCCTATGAAGACAACAATCTTGCGTTCCTTTGGAATATCAGTTACCCTTATATTCAATTTTTGGAAGTCTTCAAATTTCTCCACCACTGAACTCTTTTGTTTGAGATTTATCAATTGGCTAAAAAGGGTGTTGCTCTTTGTATCCTCATAATTTGCTATCATTTCCCACGTAAAAATTGACCAAGTGACAATTTTTTAAGGGGAGAAAAGCCATCAATACCATACAAATGTATTTTTTTCTAAATATAAAGTTGCAATGCATACCTTTTGTGTGTTTTTCACATTATTGAGATCAAAATATTGCTCCTTCTATAGTATCCATTTTACGGGATCCCTGCCATCAAAATTCCTCATATCGATCTTTGGAAAGGGGTGGGTCTTCAATGCAACATTATAGTTTATGAAATCATGATTAACATTTTTTTTGTTCTCATCATGAGTTTGCTCTACTATATTTCCGCCATTACGAATCATTTCTTGTATCAACCTTTTCAAACCTTCCTTCAAGCCTTCCATGACTATTTTTAGATCATTCTTCATGTCTTCCATGTTGTTGTTGTTAGTCATCAGTATTTTTCACCTGTTGATGATGACTAGTTTTTAAAGCCAAGTTTTCTAGAAGCTGATCTCCAATTTGTCAAATTTGTCAGCTAGAAAACACCCCTAAACATTTTTGTCCTCCTACCTTTTTCAATCAGCCTATGATGATAAAAACCTATTTTTCAAGCCCTATCTGTTTTCAGTCATGTAATCTTGTCCATCAACTGTCATAAGCTAAAAGTCATTTTCTATCATTCACCCTCATCCCCAGCTCATTCATTAACCAACTGATTGATAAGAATGCCAGCTACCCTACCTCTGGTGATATGTCATCTTGAGATCTGGTCATACCAAAGAGAATACTCCAAATTTGTGAAATATCTCCCTTGAGTTAGGTAGTGGCGCTTTAGGAAATCCTCCCTTGGAAAAAGAATCCTAAGCCAAAGTCTTTGTTCAAAAATCAACCAACCCCAAACTAGCACTTAATCTGAAAAGCTTGATACACCCATAGGTCGTGCCACTAAAAATTCTTGGTGTCTCAGCAGTACATGTTTCAAAAGCCAAACTGATATTGGGTTGGTTTACAGTTTTTCAGTGTCTATTTCAAAAGTAGAGATGTACAAGTATTCTAGAAGACATTATCAAACTAAAAATGAGAAGACAACTGCTTCTCATGTTGTTTTGAGCCTGGGATAAGAGTACTAGTCAGAGAGAAAATTAAATAAATCTTTGCAAACACAGTCAAGAAAGGTTAGTAAATAATGACTAGCGATCAATTACTCTTCAGATACAAGTCATGTTGCTCTTGGGTTCAAAGGATTCACAAAGATATTATAACAACATGATTCATATCTTAGAACATATCTCTCATAGCATATTGTCAATTTTTCACTTTATTCCTCATTGTGATATACCAAGCAAAGATATGCATTACAAGGAAAAATGACACAGTTTGAAAAAGAGATGAAATTGGGTGACTGTGTTAACCTCCTCCAGGCATGAGCAGATGGTTGGGTGACTGTGTTAACCTCCTCCAAGCATGAGTAGATGGTTAGGTCACTTGATGTAAACCTCCTTCATTTAAAAAATTAGATGGTTTGGAAATATGATAAGGGCCTCCTTCATTTAACAAGAAGAGGGTTAGGAACAGAGGTATGGCCTCATTCAAAGAGCACAAGGCTAAAAATGCTGAAAATGGCTTAAAAAAATTGTTTACACCTTTTCTCCAATGGATGAAACCACTGATACAAAAGTGGTGTTTCAAGGGATGCTTACATGGTTTCACTGTTGAAAGACAAAATTGAAATGCAATGGAAAACAATTGAATGAATATGAGTAGAAAAATGATGTTAAATAGATGACAGGCAGTGGTACTATGATGATTTAAGAAGCTTTGTTTTTCATGTCTATAAAAGCCTCCTTCGAAGAGTAAAAAAAGGCTAGAATGCCCAAGCTTAGAACAACCTCATTAAAATGACAAGAAGATAGACTAAGCCTTGCTTCTGAAAAAGATATTTGCAAATGAATACATAGAGATAGTATGTATGAGGAAAGCTATGACAAAATGTCTCAAATTCAAGACAAAATTCAAAGAAACAAGGCATACTACAGTCATAAACAAGACCTTTTAATGAATGTGTGAAAGGACTCTCTTGTTTCATATGATTGCATTAACGGTCTTTAAAGGATTTTCTCTTTGATAAACAGATATAGGTACAATCTGGG
The DNA here is from genome assembly GCA_034641835.2 of Pinus albicaulis. NCBI lineage: Eukaryota > Viridiplantae > Streptophyta > Pinopsida > Pinales > Pinaceae > Pinus > Pinus albicaulis. The sequence continues at coordinate 419,691,699 of CM076574.1, read as the reverse complement.
TGAGTGCAAATGAGGTTCTTCATCCACAGTAAAAGGAAAATGTCAAAGAGCACCTAATAGTTTTTGATCAACTTAACAATGGGCATAATCATCATCAAACACCAATAGAGTTGAATTGTCAAAGTTGGTCCTAGAATTGTAAATCATCTCCTTCCAGGGGATATGGCAAAGAATGCATCTACAATCCTTGATATGGCTTTGAGCAGTGTTTCCTTGAAAAGACAGATATGGACAAACAGTGAAAGGGATTTTGGCTTTTAAGGAATTTTCTTTACTTCAAAAAAGGGTCATTGCTTTGGTGTCTAAAAAAAGGTTGGCCACGACATCTTTTTATAAATCTTGATCGAATATGGGTCCTTATAATTTTTCAAAAGTGATAAAATATCAAAGACAGTGATTTGTGTTTTTATATGACAAAACCTTTTCAACGAGCATTCAAACCCTTACAAAGTAAATACAAAGGTTTTTAAGTTCATTTTAATTATAAAGGTGGAGAGACCGTTGAAAAATCCCCTTGTGCAAATTCAAAACACAAAGTAAACACTCCCCTAGCTGTTCACTGGAGAAACAAGGTTTTCAGGAAAAAAATTCAAAGTTTTCAGTGCTTGAAGCCTACGCAGCATGGCTATAGGTATGCGTGGTGTTCCTGTGAGTGAAAATACAAAGGAACTTAACTGCTGCGTGGCGCGCCTATAGCGGTGCGTGGCGTGCCTGTGCCCACGTTCAAACTACTGACCGAAGCCGACCTGACAGTCTCCATTGCGCAGTGTTCTCGATGGCAAACGGCCTGCTCCTCCATTTCTTTCAAAAAACACTTCTAAAGGCTACTTCATAGATCAAACCAAACCCATAATCATTGATTAAGGTATTTTCCTTTCTTCTTGATAATCTTTGAAGTTTAAAGGGGGTATGCTTGCTATGTTTTCAAGAGAGAAACAATGATAAAGAAGTTAGGGTTGTTGGTCAAAATCAAAGTTGTTTGTTGTTGTGGGTGTCAAAAATCAATACAATAATAGAGGAGGTTTTGCATCAGTCTTAAAGAGCCCTAATTTCCTTTCAAAGATAATGATAACAAATGAGTAGGGTTTTTAAGAGAAAGGGGTCTGTGCCAAGACAAAGGGGGATTCCTTTTCAAACAAAAACCACCAACACACCCTGTATAATTCTTTTTTCTCAAACACAGTGATCAAAGGAGATAGGTGGTTTATCAAAATTGAAAATAATCTCCTTGGTCATGATTAGTAAATGATAGAATAGTGAAAAAGGGATGTTTATTAAGCCAATTTAAAAGCTCTTTTTATGTTATAAAAAGCTAAGACTTCCCACAGTTATTGGAAAAGAAATACAGAGTTGTAGAGGTCTCAAGTTGGCTGGAAGATGTCCTGATAGTGTAAACAAAGAACAAACCTGGTCTGTTAAATCAAAAGAGCGAAAAAATGGTTAAAATTTGAAGGCTTGGTGAATTTGAAAAGGGTCTTTTTGTGTTGTAAGATAGTGAAAGTTTGTGTAGCCCCTAGAAATAAAAAACGGTAGAGTGTGTTTTCAAGGTTTTCAAAGTTAGCTGAAAGGTGTTTTTGTCAAAAGAAAGGAGATCCTTTTTCAACAAGGAAACAAAAACACATCCTTTTCAAAATATTTTCCAAAGCACAGTGATAAATTGATTTTGGTTATCATTTGACAAGTGCTTGTTTTTTGACATGAAAGAAACACAGTAACTTGCAAAGGGGACAAGGTGTAGTGTTGAGAAACCATTTCAACGACCATTTGAAATAGCTTGTCTTGGTCAAACATCAAAGAGTATCCAAAACAAAATGCCTCCCAGGCAAGACAGTAGAAGTGGCCCTCACAGGAGTTTTGAACCTGTTTCAGCTGAGGAAGTAAATGCCCATCCTTCAGTTCTGTTTAACTTTCATGAAGTTGGATGTCTAGATTTTTGTCAAAGGGTTCAGGAGGTGAAAAGCTATCTCCCATTGACACATCTATGTGCTTTGAGATTGCAAGGGAAACATTTTTAGCTGGCAGGCTTAGATTTCAAGTTTTCTCCTAGATCCATTTCCAGAGCTACCAAAATCCCTTATGTCAGAGAGAAATGGTTTAAACAGAGCTAATTAGACTCAAAACAGTACAAACCCTTTTTAAAGCCGGAGTATCGGGATGCATGCCCATCCATATTTCCTTTTTCATATCTGTTGACTAGCTATGCTCCCCTCATCAAGATAATCATGAAATATTTCACATGCGAGGGAAGGTTTTCCTGGGTCTAGGATTACCATGTTTGGTTGCTCATGCACTTCACAAGGACCCAATTTTTAAACCTCTCCTTTTTCCTCCATAGAAGCATTGAAAATATGGCCTCCACTGTTCAAAAGAGACCTCTCTCTCAGCAGCCAGCTTGCTTTTTCCATCATTCCGTCATCAAGATTGTCATTCTTCATCAACTTGAGAAGAAGGGAGTCTCTTGGGACACTTTCATTGCACATCCTGATTTCACCACTATTTCTTCATACCATGCATCTCCTTCACCTTCCACTCAGCACCTTTCTCCTTCTTCCAGTAAGCCCATTCCTAAGAAGCTAAAATTTCCCATGATTGGTGAAGAAGAGAAGCATGATGAAGAATAAGAACACAGTAAGGAAGAGCAGCATGATGAAGAAGAAGAACACAGCAAGGAAAGGCAGAAAAGTGAAGAAAAACACAGTGAGAGCAGGCAACACGGTGATAAAGAAGAGATCTATGAAAAAAAGTGAAACAATGAAAAGGGAAATGATGAGGAAATTGAACAGTTTTGATGAGGATATTGGTAGCCCTCACAACAGCAAACATGACGAAGATGAAACCCAAAAAATTCAGGATAGAGAGCCTAAAAGTCCTGAAGAAAGCAAGGACAAGAGTGAAGAGGGAAGCCCTCAAAAAGACATGCAAGGTGACAGTCAAAGAATTCATGAAGAAACTCAAAACAGTGGCAAGGATGATGAGGAAAGTAGCAAGGGCAAAGAGAAAATAGAGCATGTGCTAGCTACCTCTCCTAGGCAAGGGGCCATGCTTTCTTCTCCAAAACTAACAAAGCCCCGGACATCAAGGAAGAGGGTGCCTCAAACTATAACTCCAAATGTTACTAGAGCCCTCCGAAGCAAGGGGAAGTTTCCCAAGAAATCCATTATCAAGTTACCCAAGAGGAGGAAGACCGAGAAGGCCACCCAAGGCAAGGGAAAGGAGAAAGAAGAAAGCAGCCATGAGAAGGAGAGGGACTTTGAAATAATTTAGATCAAAAGTGATAATAGCGAAAATGAGGCCCAAATCCTAGAGTCTCTTTTGATCAATAGAGAAGAAAAAATTCATGATTTGAGGGTAGATCTAGAGAGGTATAGAAACCTCATTCACTTTTTGCAAACACAAAACAATAAGATGAGTGTCCACATGATGGTATATGAGACACGGGCCATCAAATATCAAAAAGAGGCCTCCAAGGTGAAAATTAAGTTGGAAGAACTCATGGGCGAGTCCAATGATAGTGAAGATGAAGATCAGCCAAGAAGAAAGAGGCCAAGGACCATGGGACTCAGAAGATCCTTGGAGAAACAAAAAGAGGAAGAGGTTGCCCTTTTCCAATCCTTCCCTCCTACTACCTTATTCACCCAAGAGATAGAAAAAAGTTGAGAAGCATTGCTTGAAAGGGTGAATGACCACTTGGAGAAGAAGTTGGAAAAGCCTAATAGAGATTTGGACCTTCAAAGAAGAATGATCAGGCACTATAAGAAGCTCAATCAGTTTGCCCGATGGAAATTGAAGGCCACACAAGAAAAGCTCAAGAAGGCTCAAAAGAGGTGCCTGGCACCAAAAATGAAGAAAGACACATCAAGGCTCCAAATTTTGGCCTCAGCTTCTCAGCATGATTTTGAAATCCCTTGAGGGTCATACTCGCCAAAATTGGGCAAAATTCAACAAGTTTTTGTTTTTTAGTCATTTTTGGGCTTTTGGCTAAAAATCATGGGCATTTCCATTTTTGTTTGGGACATCCTCAAAGGATGAAAATGGTATCATTGGATGCCATAATTTCAGGGGCACCTACTCAGCGATTTTCAGATCAATTGAAGATGATTTCGTCCCCCAAAGTGGTGAAAAATAGTCACTTTTTCAACACAAGTCAATTTTTCATAGAATTATAGTGATCAGTTTGGATAAAAAGAAGCATTTTCAGAAACTAGACATCTGGAGCTTTCCAACGAGCCATCACGAGCCTCATTTTGACATCGGGAAGGCTTCCAAAAGTTTCCCACAAGACAGAAGACTTCTTGTTGATATTTTTCTTAAGTATTTTTGTGAAAAATGCACTTTTCTAAAGTGACTTTTCCTCATGTGCGTTTAGCTATTTTTGGCCATGGTTAGTTATGAAAAGTCAATATATTTTCCTTTTTTAGCATTTTTAGGATATTTCTGTAGATATTTTGTGCCTTGGGCTTTGCAAAGCCTCAAGAACAAAATCAAATATTTTTGATGGGCCAATGAGCTTGCAAGTTGCACTAGGAGGTTTTCCCTCATCTTGGCCTATATATTCCAAGAGAATTCATTGTGAACAAGGCTGAACCTGATGATATAGAGAAATATATAGTTATACAAGCTTTGAAGAAACACTTGTCTCATGCATTGGATAATTTCTTGAATGTTTTTGGATGATGAAAGAAGATTGTTGTTGGATTCCTTGACTTTGTCCAATGGTATAGTGTCCCTCTCTGTTATGTTTTCTTTGTTTTCATTCATATTTCATGCTCTTGCTTGCTATAAGACAATAGAGAATATACTTGAGACATGCCCTTGGAGGCACCTCAGATTTCCTATTTCTTTATAGCTTCTATGTTTTCTTCCTTCTTAGTCACATCAAAGAATCCTTGATTTCTCTTTGATAACTGAAGAAATTGTTTGCTTGTTTCATTTATGGTTTTATGCATGCTAAGTATGATTCACGGTATGCCTTTCTTACTCATGGCTAGTCATAGTTCCACCTTTGAAACCTTTCTTTGATTGTTTGATTGTCTTGGTTGAACCAAGGAGGTCTTTTACTTCTCTTTCCCTTTGCCTAAAACTCTGCAATATTACTTAAAAGTGCCCGATAGCTTGAAATACTATGCTTAGGCATTTCCTCATAGTGATTTGAGTTATTTTTTTGTCTTAATTGTCTTTCCCCAAAGTCTGATAGCAATTTCCTAAAGTTAGAGATTCATATATCTCTATGTATTTGTTGAATGTTTATTTCTATGCATTTATTAGTTTATAGTTACATTTATCATGATTAATGGCTAGCCCTACCATGTTTATGTCATATATTGAACTATTTATATTTGAAATCCTTTGTTCTTCACAAACTTAGTGTCCATCCCACTCCATTTTACCCAAAGATCCATTTTACCTTGATCAAATCGGCCCTTCAACATACCTTGTATCGCCATCTAGAGCTTTCTTGACCTTTTCGACCCCATAGCCCAGTTGATCTGACATGTTTTTACCTGTCTTAGTCTTTGATCAGTTCATCCCTCACAAACCTAAAAACAAAACCAAAAACCTACTTCATAACTAGCCTAAAATTAGAAACAAAAGAAGCAAACACATAGATATCCCTTACACAAATAGAGAGAGCCCTCTCTGAGTCTAGGAAGGCTAGGTCCTTGGGCTCCAAATATTGGTTTGATGTTACCCTATCACTTGGATTGCCAATCAGCCAAATCATGGGACCCTAACATAATGGCAATCAAGGTGGGACTCTGAGTAACAAACAAACTTAGATTCCCTAAAAACATTTCAGCAGCCTTAGAAATACTATCTAATGACTTATCCCACCGCTCCCTAACATAATGGCGATCACGGTGGGACTCTGAGTAACAAACAAACTTAGATTCCCTAAAAACATTTTAGCAACCTTAGAAATACTATCTGGTTGACTTATCCCACTGCTCCCTAACATAATGGCGATCACGGTGGGACTAACTGAGTACATAACAGTCTAGCAAACTCTTTTAGATTCATTAGTCTTTCAAAATTTAAACAGGCAAGCAGTCCATAGAATCATTTAGAGTAAACTCTTTTTGTTTTCACCACCTTAGCAAAGTGATGAATTAGGTTTAGAATATTGTAATAAATGATAGGCTACACATAAAAACTTAGAAAACCCCCAAAACATCCCCAGATTGGCTATTCCTAGTTATTGGTGGTGGACCATAGGCACATCTCTATAAAAACAACCAAAAGCCACCTGGTTGTTGGGTGGATTAATCAATCTTGCAGACAAGATCGATCTCCCTAGTACCAAAAAGTAATCTAGCAACAAACAACCAAATAAACCTATCTTTCTCTAAACATATATGATTTACAAAAGCACTATAGAGGTGTCAAAGACTTACCATAGGTCCAATGCTTGTTCGAAGAAGTTGTTGTCCCTCGTGCACTTGAAGGATTTATCTTCGTAAACCTGCAGTCACAAACAAGAAAACATTAAATAGCACCTATATAGTAAACATCATAAATCATGTTTATCATGGTGATCAAGGAATCCATGAAATAAACAGTTAACTAACAGCTTATTGAGAAAAATGTATTAATTTGTATTAACTTTAAAAGAAGGAAAACCTTACAACCTTAGCCTTGATGTTGAACAAGCCTTACCGGGGTCCGAAGCAGGAATCTCCTCTACTCTGATAAGCTCTGCACTCCTCCAATCGAGATAGATAGAGGTATGTGATCTCTCCTCACAAAAATCTCAGTTAAATGAGTCTGAATCCCAACAGCACTTAACCTCAAATAATTCTAAAGCTTGAACTCCCTTTGAGGCTACCCAATGCCTCTTTTTATAGTGGAAAAGAGGAGATTTCAGTTCCAACTATGAAGGGATAGAATCCTCCTTCAAAGTGATAAGCTCCTCACATCAAGGGGTTAGCTCCATAAGGTAAGGGATACATGAACCTCAAAAGAGCAGTTTTTCCACCGCAAGATTCTTTCTAGAGGCTTCTAGAATTTACTTAACGTGAAATTTTTTGAGTTTACTTGCGCCTTTTTAATCTTTACAGGGGTCCGCACCCATAACACAGAGAAAGTGCGTTCAGGTACGCAGGAGACATGAACATTAGGTGCAGGACCGCAAGCAAGATATAGAGAAAGTGCGATACCAGAGTTAAGGAGATTTTTAGGAACTTTTCTCTTATTTTCAAGGCTTGACATGAGGAACTGATGTGTTAGACTTGCAAAGGAGGAAGTATGAGTGATAATGAGCTCATACACATAGCAGAATGTCAGGATGACAATTTTCAGTGCAACAAATTGCCCCCTAAAGTGAAAAGTCTAGAATAGATGAAGTTGAAGTCTGTCATATATGAAAAGTGCAGTACTTTATCATTTCAAGGATCATACTGTGGACACCCCAGTCGGAACCTGTAAAAACATTCAATGCAAAATATATATATATATATACATATCATCGCTGAGGTAGGAATTCCCATACTCAAATCAAAACTAACTAGAAACTGATTCAAACTGTTCTAATATAGGAATGATTTTGAATACATCACAGTATAGACATGTGTAGACACAGTATGGACGCAACCATCTATTTATGAATAGTCCACTGTACAAATGATAACAAAATTCCTCGCAGCTTGGATGGTAGAAGCTAGATCCAGGGTCTTGATTTCCGCATCTCGAACTAGTACGATTCTGTCCATGTGAATGAAAGTGTCGAAGTCGAACATGGTAGAAACCACTTGATTACCAGTCAATGATGTAAATTGTTAACAAGTGTGAGAGTAACCACCAGTAATTTCAATGGATCTCAAAGTACTCAGTACAATCCATGAAATGTGAATGAATGATCTGAAGTCGAACATGTCACAGAATCATTCGATCGAAGTTCAATGATGCAACTTGTTGTCGAAGGTGAGAAACCTGCCATTAAGGCATGCATATTTCAAGGTACTGACGATTTCTAGATCAACTTCCTAGATAATGAGTTGTCGTCGATAGACAGTGATTCGTCGTAGGAAAGCCCACAACACGAAATCATAGATCAAGTTTTGAAGAAATATATTAGCAAGGACTGACTCAGGGATGGTCAAAATGGATGACATATATTTTGCAGATGAATGGTTTATTTGAACTGTCCTCTTGAACACATAACGACACTGTAGATAGATTGGTGACAATTGACCCAACGTTAATACCCAAAAACTGGCTGAAAACTTTCAATATGGTTTGATTAACTGTTAGGTAAAGGATTTTCTCAACCCAGGTGAATAAAAGTGTCATGTTCAAGAGTGGTTAACTGGATTTTCGAAAAATCAAAATACAACAAACAAGTCCATTTTTCTCTCTTTTCCCCCACCATTTCTGGCAAGTACCTCTTTATTTTTAACAAGCTTGAGGAGGATAACATTTTCTTGTTTATAAGCTCATCCTTTGAATGAGTCCAACTTATTTTAAGATTCGAACCCTAAGAAGGAGTGGTTCGTTCCTATTTAGAATTGAACAGGTCCTTTACTGTTAAGTTTTAACAAGTCCAGTATAGGAGAAACTCGGTGTTTTTTCAATTTTAGAGAGTCAGAAGAAAAAACTTAAGAAGACTCCATGGGGGTACTTTTTCGTAAATTTAGTCTCTCAAGCTCGGAAAAGGATAAAATAATGTGGGAGAGAACTCTATTGACAGTATTTAGTCAACGTATACCTTTTTCGTAAATAGTCCAATTCACTCCATAAAAGGGGTAAACTTATACTGAAATGACGATCATTCATTTATTTTAACGAGTTCGAATAATCAAGTGCTCTGCAATATTTTCATTTTTAGAGAGTCTGAAAAGGGCTTAAAAGAGAACTCCAAGTTTTCGTTTTTTCGTAAATTTTTGAAAGAGTCCGAAAAAGTGATAAAAATATGCTCTTCATTGAAAATGTTCAATTTTCCCGAAAAATCCAATTTCTGCACAAAAAACTTGAAACATTACACATACATGTTTGAGATAAATAAAAATGATTTCAAAAATATCCTTTTTAAAGTGAAAAATAAACAAATTAAAAATTCATTTATTCGAAAAAAATTATAAAAAGGGCTTTTCTAACTTCATTTTTACCATTTGAGTTCAGAGTGAAAAATAAAAGTTTTTGGGTAAAAAAGTTCCTGTGAAGATTTTGGAAAATCTGACCGACGAAATCAAGAACCGTCTACTCTAGGTAATCCACGACCTCCTAATCTTGCATTTCATCCATTTACATTTCATTTTTAGGCTTTAGAGTTCATTTTTAAGAGAAACATATATTTAAAAAATCTCCCGCGGGGGTCCGCAGGTCCAACATGCGGGCCCTGCGGGCCCCAAATTTTTCCTACATAGAAAAAATTCATGGGTCGGCACTTGTCTCATAGCAATCATGCATTCCTACGCACTGTGCATGAAAACAAAGTGCGGACCCCACGCAATTAAATTTCAAATTTAAATTTCTCAATTTCCGCCAAAAATTTTTTAAGTTAGATTTTTCTAATATAGCTTTTTATGCATTGTAGGATATCCAAGATGCTAATTTGGAGAGAATGTGAACATGAAGACATAGATGATGCCGCAATGCTCCATTTTCCTACAATGCAGGCATTAAGATCATGCGGTTTGTATAAATTTTGGGCCATTCAGGGCATGAGGGCACAAGTGGAACATACAGGACCAGTGTTTCATTATTGGCAGCCACCGGCTCGAAATTGAGCTGGAGGATATTTATTTTCTGACTGGTTTTTCCAAAAGGGGCAAACAAATTTCTCTATTTGGGACTAGGCCAGGTGGCCAGACTGTCGCTAGTCTTCGACAAGAGTTTTGTAATGATCAGGCAGACCCCAGGGACAAATGGATTGACATAAAAACTATCATCAATCTCGAGCTAAAATTTATTGCATTTATTGTCACCAGAATGTGTGGCAGTGCAACGTTGCATGTGGCTACCAGTTCCCCAATGCGTATTGCTGTAGACTGTTTTCGAGGCACCATTTTCAACTGGTGCGAAGCTGTGTTGGCCAATGTAAAAGGCCAACTAATCAGAGAAAAGAACATAAAGCTAAATAACTTTGGATATGGATCCATTGTAGTCACCTTTGCTCTAGAGAGGATCCCCATGTTAGCTCCGCAGAACATTCCTGTTGATGTTGGACGACCTCGAGAACCTAGGATGGTTCGTTGGGTTGCATTGATGGCCCATCATGCTACTGAGGGCGTCAAGGTTGTTCGATTTCCTTCTTCATATTTTCATTGGCTGGAACGCCAAATTTTTGTTGTAGAGTATTTTCCATACGCCAGGATAGATTTCCGTGATGACTGAGAGATGGCTCTCCCACTAGCGGAACATTGGGATGAATCAGGTAAAATCATTTTCAAAAATTTCTAAGTTCTATTTTTTTTTATTTTAATAGTCTCAAAACTAATAATCAAAAGTTTTAAATACAGATGTGGGCCCACGGTGACCAGCCCATCTCCAGCCTTATGAGAGGAGGCATCTAGCTGCCGCAGCACCAGCCCCAGAGGGCCAATTAGCCGATATCCTGTCTGATTTAGAGCATCACCTAGAGCGCCTGACTCTAGACATTCCAGAGACCGACATAGATGATATTCCGCTCAGATTACAGAGATACGTGATTGGTGTCCCAGGACCTTTTAGGAGGTTCCTATGTAGGGTGGCCCAGACAGTGGTCTCTTATCGTGATCATCATCAATGATAGGATGATCGTGTTGTAGACTCATATTTTTGACCTTTTGTATTACCATTTTTGCTGATCATAAGGTGTTTCCAGCCTATGATCGAAGACGATGTATATTTTTTGAAAACACTTCTATACTATGATATATCACTATTTACCGGCTATCTGTGTACATGTTATGAACATTGTTTAATTTACTGTTTTGATTATTGAAAATGTCAATTCATCATACTAGAAGCAACTACATCTGCTAATGTATTTAAATTTCTTGGAATATGATGATATTCAATGTAATCAAATTCACGTTCCAAGAGACGAACTCTTAAAAATAACCGTAGTAACACTGGATTTCTAATGGCATAAACCCTGTTAAGCTATAATACAACAAGTTCAGAATCCAACCTAACAATCAAACTCCGAATTCCAAATGATATGGATTAAGATAATAACTCAATCACTGCACTATACTTTGCAATGTTATTTGTTGTTTGACCAAGGCTTACCCCATGCATGGATACTGACTCGTCAGAGGGTAGATAAATAACCCAAGCTGCGGAAGAAATGTTATGTGTACTACATCATGCACCATCAGCAAAACCAATGTAGGTTTGAAGAGACGTCGACATCTGCAATATCAAGAGTAAAACTCACATAAGCAAAAATAGTGATAAAAACACACTCTAAACTAGGCACACTTTTCTAATCTAAGAAACACCAGCAGTAAAGAAATCTAATCTAATAAATCTCCACACCAAATTTAAGCATAATATCTCTTTAAATAAAGCCCATTTCTGGGTTTATCTAAAGAGACACCGTTGAAATCTATCAGCTCATAGGCCCCTTTTTCTAGCTTTCGCTTAACAATGAAAGGACCATGCCACATAGGCACGAATTTTTCAGCTCCTAGCTTATCGTTGGCTTGATCATAAACTAAGACTAGGTTTCCTTTTGAAAAATTTCGAGGGGTAACACTTCTATCATACTGAGCTTTTATTCGTTTGACATGAGCCTCATTTTCTATTGCAGCATTTCGTCGATTCTCATCTAGTTGAGCTAAGTAAAAAAAATGTGTCTCCTCTTCAGACGTAGATGGGAGTAATTCTATGGCTAATTTCAATGATGAAATTTCACATTCAATCGGCAACACAGCTTCCAAATTGTAAACCAGTTGAAAGGGAGTGAAACCAGTTGATTTTTTTACTGAGGTCTGATATGCCCAAAGTGCTGAAAATAACATGGAATGCCAATTTGACTTATAAATACTAATAAGTCGTCTGAACATAGTGACTAGAACTTTATTATTGCCTCAACCAGACCATTAGCCTGCGGGTAATAAGGAGTAGAACTATCGTGGCGCAGGCCAAGTTGATCTATCAGTTCATTCATCATGATATTTCGAAAATGGCTTCCATGATCTGTAACAATGGCTTGAGGAACATCGAATATAGCAATTATATGATTGAATACGAAAGTTGCAGCAGTCTTGCCATCTGCCGAAAATGTAGGCATCGCCTCGGCCCACTTAGTAAAATAATCTACTGCTAAGATGATATACGCATGCCTCCCGGCCGAGTGAGGGTTACATGTAATAAATTCAATACCCCATTTTGTGAAAGGACCGACAAAAATTATAGGGTGAAGAGGAGCTGGTGGCGCACGCATTTTACAATAAAAAACTTGACAATTGTGGCATTTCCAGACTGCATAGATACAATCTTTGAATAACGACGACCAAAAATAACCAGCGCGCAATATCTTTTGGGTTGTGGCATACCCAGACATATGACCGCCACATGCTCCAGAATGGCAGTCATTTAAAACCTTCTCAACTTCTTCATGAGTAATACAGCATTGGAAAACAGAATCCGCTCCACGACGATAGAGTGTATCGCCAATAATATTGTATTTTTGGGATTGGAAACGTATTTTTCGTCGCTGAGATCGTGAGATTTCAGGCCAAAAATATTGGGTTTGGAGATAAACGATACTGAACTTCGAGCAGCCCTGGCTAAACAATTTCCAAGACCACCATTTCAAATTTTTGAGCTCCCAACCAAAGAGAAACCCAAGTCGCAAGGTCGCAAGGTCGCAAGGTCGCAAGGTCGTAAAGGTCGCGGTTTTCATCAATAACTTAACTTTGCGACTTGGCGATTTAAAAGTTTCTCTTTAGTTTTAAGGGGCTCCAAAAATTTGAAATGGTGGTCTTTTTTGGAGGGTGTTGTAGGGGCTACAACAAATGGCGATTCACTGGATGAACTCAGAGTCTCTGCTGATGGTTAGTCTTGGCGGGGGGAGGGAGGGGCCTATGCTGACTGTTTTCTTTTACCTTGTGGTTGACATCTCCTAACTTTTGGCACCTAGCTGGGTTGCTCAATCTGCTAGCCTGTTTGGGCGTCATTCAACCAAATTCATTTCTTCAGGTCTCCGGACTGGAAGGGTTGGAGAACTTCAGGCGGCTACAGGGTCTGGTACGATTATTTTGTCCTCATCGTGTTGCTCCACTGCCAGCGAACCTCTCGGTCCTGGCGGAGTCACTGCCTAGGAATCGTGAACGTTGCTCTGCTGCCAGCGAGCTTGGTTAGTACCCCGGCGGAGTCGTTACATCACCTCTCTATGCAGGAAGCCTTTCTCAATTCTTTACCCTTTATTAGTGTGCTATTGCACTTATTTGAATGTGCCGGAGGCACTTATTTGAGATGTGCTCGTGGCACTTATTTGAGATGGAAATTTAGCCTGGGCGGATGAGGGATCCCGACTTATTTTGCTTGCAGAGAGGTTGTTCCTAGTCTGGCATGAGGACTTTGGTTTTTCCCAGATACCTTGTCGTAGCCTGGAGTACCTCTTTTCCCTTCTGGTCCGGTTACCACTTACACTGCATTTTCTTTTGTGGACACCCTCTCAGACTGGCGAGATAAGCTTTCCCGCTTGGTGACTCGAGCTCGGTGGATATGCTACCTTTAGGTGCGGAGAACAAGCAAGCTTTTGCCGCCTTTGAGTTTATCAGAAAAGGCTTTCCATCAGCGTAGAACCTGTTGCAGTATGCCAAATGCGTGGCTCTAGCAAATCCTTCCTTAAAATTATTTTATTTTATTTTATTTTTTATTTATTTATTTATTTATTTTATAAACAAAGGTGAGACAAGAAGCTATGGTACAAAATAAGATAGCCCCCTAAGGGCTGCTAAGTGAAATAGTGTTTGAGGTCATGCCCGTTTACTGAGAGGACCTCGACTCGTCCATCAAGGGTTTGCAATCTGAATGTGTGTGATCCTATCTTCTCATTAATTTGGAAAGGGCCTGTCCAAAGTGCTTGGAACTTAGAGTGCTTCCCCTTTTCCTCATGGGCTTTATCCCACTTGAGGACCAGGTCTCCTACTTCAAAAATTTTGTTTCCTGCATACTTTTTATCAAACCATATTTTGATTCTGCTCTGATGGATGGCAAACTTTTCCTGGGTCTTTTGCCTTTCTTCCTCCAATTTCAGCAAGGTGTCGATTTGATTTTGCAAGGTAGGGCACGGGGTACCATGACATTCTTGGGACAGCTGGAGGGCCGGGAGAGATAGATGAGGAGGGAGAACATCTTCTTTTCCGTACACGAGGAAAAATGGGGAGGTGCCTAAAGAGGACTTGGGAGTGATACGGTCAGCCCACAGTGCATTGTGAAGGGCATTGTGTCAGTTGCGCTGGTGGGATAGCAGGGTCTTTTTAATAATACGGATAAGATTCTTGTTAGTAGACTCAGCTAATCCATTTCCCTGGGGATAGTAATTTGCAGAATGTTTTAGAATAATACCATTTTCCAGCGCAAAATCATATAAATTAAAAGATGAGAAATAAGTCGCATTATCGAAAACTAGAGAAGTTGGAACGCCAAACCTGGTAATGATGGAATGCGTGAGGAATTCTATTACCTCCTGATCATTGATTCGGCGTAAAGGCGTCGCTTCGACCCACCTGGTGAAGTAATCAATAGCTGTAAGGATATACCGATGTTGTTTAGAAGAGTGAGGCGTGATTTCACCAATTACATCCAAACCCCACTGTTGGAAAGGTTCCTCTACTGCTACTGCGAGTAAGGGGGCGGCTGGCCGTGCTTCACGGTTGGCGAACTTCTGGCATTGAATGCATTTCCAAACATATGCATGCGCATCTCTAAAAAGAGTAGGCCAATAGTATCCTGCGCGCATTATCTTATGGGCAGTAGTATCTCCAGCAAAATGACCTCCAGCTGGTCCGTCATGCAGCTCAATTAAGATTTTCTGCGCTTTGTCCATTTCCAAGCAGCGTAACAGGACCCCATTGTGGTGTTTCTTGAACAACTTACCTTGGATCAGTTGGTGAGATGTTGCTTTGAGTCTGATTGCGCATTTCTGCCGGGCCGTAAGAGAAGGGTCCATGGTGCCTTGGGCCAAATATCTTGAAATGTCGGAATACCAGGAAGGGCTACTTTGCTGAGGCACATGGTCACTTTGATACATGTCGATCTCTTGTTCCCAACATTCCTCTTCAATTTCATGAGCACTTGCAGCCTCCGCGGCCATTTGACATAAGCCCTGTCCTTTAACGATATGTGCCGGTTTGAACTCTAAGTCGTATTCTTGCAAACACGCCACCCAGTTGCCTCGCCTTTCGCCTAGTTCTTGCTGCACGAAAAGTGAGCGGACCACTGGGTGTGGCACAAAAACTGTGACGTGATTTTTTAAGATGTAGGGCCTAAAATTTTTTACCGCCTTGTAGACCGCATAGGCTTGCTTGTCAATTTCTGGATAGTTTAACTCAGCTCCTTGTAGACTGGTGCTCATGAAGGAAATGGGCCGTTCATCGTTGTTGCCATCTTTCTGCGTAAGGACGGCCGCAAGTGAGGAATCTGAGGCAAAAGTATATAGGATAAAATCTTTGCCAAAATCTGGACTTTGTAAGGAGGGAGCCTCAGCTATAGCCTGTTTGATTCTGTCAAAGGACTCCTTTTCCGGCAGGTTCCACTGAAACATTGCATTCTTTTTTATCATTCCCTACAGCGGCCTAACTATCTGGGCAAAATCAGAGATGAATTTACGGACGAAATTTATTTTCCCCAAGAAAGATTGCATCGCTTTCTTGCCGTTCGGGGGAGGAATCTGAGCAATGGCTTTCGCCCGTTCTGGATCAACTACAATGCCCTGCTTGGTTATAATGTGGCCTAGCAGGTTACCCTCCGCCACAGAAAAAACACTCTTTTTAGGGTTGAGCGATATTCCGTACCTTCTGCACCTTTCAAATATTTGTTTGAGATGGCGTAAATGATCACCCCTGCGTTTTGAAAATACAGTGACGTCATCTAAATAGACCACCACGCTCTGCCCTATCAAACCGTGGAATGCTATATCCATGGCTCGTTGGAAGGTTGCCCCCACATTGATCAACCCAAAGGGCATGTGTCTGAAAGCGAAGGTTCCCCATTTGGTCCGGAAGGTAGTTTTCAATCTGTCCGGCTCAGCTACCAGTACTTGGTTATAACCAGAAAATCCATCCAATAGGGAGAACATTTCGGATCCAGACACCGCTTGCAATATCTGTTCCATGGGTGGCACCGGGTAGTTGTCTTTGTTCGAGGCCCGGTTCAGATTACGGAAGTCTACGCACAAGCGGATCTCGCCAGACTTCTTCCGTACCAGTACCAAATTGGACACCCACGTGGAGTGACGAACTTTGAAAATAATGCGTGCATCCAAGAGTTTCTTGAGTTCCTTCAGAATCATTGGTTCCAAAGCTGGATGCACTTTTCTGAGTTTTTGTTGGAAGGGCTTAACACCTTCCTTTACGGGGATTACGTGCTGAATGATCCGGGTATCGTATGTACGTAGATCTTCATACGTCCAAGCAAATACATCTCGATACTTCTGGAATAGTTGGGTGAACGCCCGTGTCTCCTCATCACTACAATCTTTGCCGAGGTTAACGAACTTTGGGTTTCCTTCTGACCCCAAGTTTACTTGCCGATGTGCCAATATGGAACTTTGTACTTTGGTGTTAGGGGGGCCACGGAATCGGTTTTGTAGATCGAAAAGCTTTTCTAAAGACACCACTTTCTTGGGCATGGAGTTCTCTTTTCGTTCCTCGTGTTCTTTCTGCAAAGCATGATCATGCTCTGCCTCATCTATTGCCGCATCTTTGAATATCTCAGTATTGAGCATAAAGTCCAAAATCTGTTGATCATCGTCAAAAACGCGTAAGTTAGTAATGTTATCTGGCACAGAGGGTCTATATAAAACTTCAATAGAAAAACCGTCCCTCAACGGGGTAAACCTAGCAGTAGCATTAGCCAGAGTATCAGCTGCTGCATTGTGCATTCTAAGAACAGATCTAATTCCAAATGCATCAAAACCAGAAATCAATCGCCATACCTCTTGTTGATACGTCTTTAAATGTGGAGATAAATAGTGAATAGTGTTGCGTACCTGGCGAGTGATAATCTCAGAATCTCCAATTACCTGTAAGAATTTTACCTACAAATCCAGCACTTTCTTAAGTCCAAGGATTAACGCTTCGTACTCAGCAGTGTTGTTAGTGCACTGGAATTCTAGCCGGCATGAGATTAAGTATTTATTCTTGTGAGGGTCAAGCAATATGCAACCAGCACCAGCTCCGTCATGGGTCTTGGAACCGTCATAATACAAGGTCCACAGGTCACTTTCCGGCTCCTTCGGGGTAATAGGTAGGGGAGGGGTTTCGGTTGAGTGTGAGACAGAAGTGACTTGCTCCTCCGTGACAAGTGCCAATTCAGATTGGACCTCGGGGCCTACAGAAGACTGAGGGGGTTGGTAGCATCCGAATAAGGCTTCCAGAAAACACATACCAAGTTCTTCTTGTGCGAAGCTGATGGGTTCATTAACGGCATCCAAATCAGTGACGGTGTGTTTCATATAAGGTTCACTTTCTACCCTGATTTGATTATTCCGCCCCTTGTAAGGAAGCCACAAGTGGGACCAGTCGGTGGCGAAATAACCTTGTAACTTGCTGGACCAGTCCCTACTAAGCAATAGTCTGTATGCTTCCGGGATGTCGACAACCACAATGTTAATTCATTGATGGACCCTAGAGTCTGACGACAAGCGGATGATGACATTGTTCAACTCTCCTACGGCTGGTACTTGTGATCTGTCAAGTTGTATAATCTTTGCGTCAGTTTTTTCAGGGCGAATGTTCAGATTTTTACAGACGGATAGGGGCATGACGTTTGTTGAGGCACCGGAGTCAACTAGACAGTTGTGGACGTTGAAGTTAAAAATCTCGAAGGACAAAAGGAAAGGAGGTGTGGATCCTCTTGAGTTGGTATTGATGGCGTTTACTATGGACTGTACATCTGGTCTGGCTTGCGCAGACGTGTTGCTCACAGTCTTCGTAGCTGAAGTATTTGCGAAAGCCTTAAGAATGAGCTCTTTTTGATTAGTAATGCGGGCCAGCTCATAGAGAGAAATGTTTGCTCTTGTTTTCTTCATATCTTCAACAATGTTATAGCTGGGCTCTGGTTGAGGGCTAGGCTCGGCGGAGGTCTTAGAGGATTCTGTCGAAAGTTTGCTCTTTTGACTCGCTCGGGTAGTGTTGTTGGGGAGCTTCTCCAGGACAGATTGTTTTCCGTTTCCTGGGGGCAGGATTTTCCTTAGGAAAGCCTTAGCCGCCTGAAGTTCTCCAACCCTTCCAGTCCGGAGACCTGACGAAATGAATTTGGTTGAATGGCGCCCAAACAGGCTAGCAGATTGAGCAACCTAGCTAGGTGCCAAAAGAAGGCCGAACAAAGCGTGAGGGGGCCGAACGCCAAAAGAAAGCCGAATGTGCCGCCGTAGTTGGAGCGTATGAAGAAGGCCGAACAGAAGCAAAGCAGCAGGTTTAACGCCTACGAAAGGAAGAAGAGGAAAAGAACACAAGAAAAGAGGATGACATGCCGGATGACACTCGAGGTAACTCCCCGATATACCTCTCGCGCATCAAGCCTTCCGACGTGATCGCCCCCGTGACAGAAGAATATACGGACCTTACCACTACATTCGACTCGCCTTCTCTTTCAAAATCCGGCAAGATAAGAGGAGGTCACTGGCGCAAAGTCCCTCTGCCACATCCACAGTGGCAACAGGCAAAGACATAGTCCTTGATACCAGGACTAATCCTGTAATGATAGCATCAGCGGGTACTGCTTTTGCCGCAGCTACGGAAGAGAATGTAACCAGAATGAGTAAAGAAATAGTCTCTCTACAAAATAGACTGCAAGCAGCTGAGCAACGCGAGAAGAGAGAAGAGCAAGAGAAAGCACAATTGTAAGCAGAAGTTCAACAACTTCGAAACCAGACTCCACCAGTAAATGAAGTCCCACTGGCCATTTTCAAGGAGTGTGAAGTGTTGGAAGTGACCATGAGGTAGGTGTATGGTGAAATGTTCACCATCAAACAAACAGTCGCCCCACTGCCAAGAGCACGAGCAGAAACCAGGCAAAGACACGAGCAGCTCAGGGAGGCTTCACGGGCCTTAGACAGGATGATGGGCTGGACAATACAGTACCCTCAGGCACCTGAAAATTTGCCTAAGAGGGACTGGATTCACACGCAGGATGCAAAGGTTCAGCTCCGCATGGCGATACAATCTAAAGACAAACTGTCTAAGGACCTGGACAAAGTAATGTCCTCGTACAACCACCTGATCAGCGGTATCGACTCAATGCATACTTTGCACCACATTCCATCGCTTGGGGCATTGGATGAAGAGAAAACATGGGAACAAGTGGACCAGGACATCCAATCATTTTTGCAGCCTATCAAGCAAGCCGCTACTGATCCAGAGCCCTCAGCATCTCAAGAGCATCTGAGTCAGTTTATTGCCACTCCAGCACGGATTTATACCAAGCTTGCCTTGCTTTCAAATCAGATCGCACAGAAGAGGGAAACCTTAGTACCAAATGCGTTGGAATGTATGCATCGATTGAAGGAGGAGGTCCCTCTGGTTTCCCCCATAGCGGCAGAGTACCGGACATGGCAGGATTTTCTCAAGGAGCAACAGGTTGACGTCCCTGACATTAACATTACGCGTCCATCTCCACAGCCCAGTGGCAGCAAGTCATGAGCAGCAGTTAGAGCTAGGTCGCAAGTCGCACCAACAGGACAGGTCGCAAGTCGCACCAACAGGACAAGTCGCAGGTCGCGCCGCCTACCCAGGTCGCAAGTCACGCATACCAGACAGGTCGCAGGTCGCAACCTCTTCGAGGTCGCGAGGCAACTCAACAGGCAGGCAGGCGAAAATTCGGGAAGCCCAAAGGGCATGTTTGGTGCTATAAAACTCCCTACGGGGAAAGATACAGGGGCTTTTTCTTTTTGAGACTCAAGAGCTACATTGCATTGTATTAAAAGATTATACTCTTATACATGTGAATACGGATACTTGTCACACCCCTTTGTTTGGATGATGTGTTTTACTGCGTGAACACTAAGTGTATTTCCTCATACAGTTTCAAAACATCTTTTGATTAATGAAGCTGCTTATTTTAAAGCATCGTTTATGCATCATAGCTATCTGTGTTTGTATTGATGATGTACAGTTTACCTTTTGCTCTATTAATGAATGTTAATGAACTATTTTGTTAGCATTTCATTTCATCTTTCAGAAAGTAAAGGAACATCTCGCCATAAAGAACTATTTCTGTTGTGGTCAGACTACCTTACAAGCAGTACCCCAAAGACGTGTTGCTAACAACATCTCCTTAGGCATACATGCTTTATTTATAGCCTAGCTACACTAGTGTTTTATCTGCATTTTGTTACTACCATATTCCGTATCGTGGATGATGTGTGTCCGCAGTTCGAACCAGTCGGAGACAAGTATGGGAAGGCGTCTGGTGGTGCAGCTCTGACCCACACCCCGGACGGGATCCCTACTCCAAACGGTTTAAGGTGTAATTGGCACTTTCTACTGGGGAGATCCCCTATTGTTGGCCGGAAAAATTTTCCCGTCAAACATATCCCCAATACCATGGATCAAGAGTACTGATAAGAAACAAGGATTCGTCCGCAATGGGCTACTTCGCCACAGTTTCAGTATCAGTAAAGGGGAAATCACACATCAGTTCTGCAAAAACCAAAGATTTCTTTGCCTTGGATTTTTCAAATTCCAAGTCAAATTCCTGCAGGATAACTATCCATTTGGAATACTTTTCCCCTAGCAATTTTTTGGTTAAAATGTACATCATAGGGTTACATTCAGAAATTACTGTGGTTTTGCGTAATAAGATGTAGTGTCTAAATCTTTGGACAGCTTGAATAGCTACCAAGGCCAATTTCTCCACATGTGTGTATTTGATCTCAGTTGGATGCAGATTTCGACTAAGATAGTAAATCACATGTTCAGTATTAGATTCGTCTTCCTGAACTAAAACCATCCCAATTGTGGAATGAGAGGTGGCAAGGTACAAAACGTAGTCCTGGTTGTAGTTGGGAGGATGCAATAATGGTGCATGGGTCAATGCGTGCTTAAGTGCATCAAAAGATCGATCAACGATCTCATCCCAAAAGAATGGAACGTTCAGTTTCAACAACCGGGTAAAACCCTTTTCTAGCTCGACATAGTTAGGAATGAACCAACATAAAAAATTTTCTTTCCCCTGCAAACTTTGGAGTTGGCGCAGAGTCGAAGGAGGAGATAAATTGACAATAGCTTCGACCTTTGACGGATCAACGCAAATTCCTGCTTTCGAAACAGCAAATCCCAGTAAGCGACCCGATTCTACACAGAAAACACATTTGTGTGGATTCAGCCTAATTCGACAATGCCTACATCTCATAAATATAGCTCATAAGTGAGTGAGATGGTCGGCCCTACGCGATGAATGAGTAGGTAAATCATCGAGATAAGGCTACACAATGTGCTTAATGTCATGAAATGCGTAAGACATAGCCCTTTTAAAAGTTGCTCCAGCGTTCTTCAATCCAAAAGGTAGTTTGCAATAAGCAAATGTCCCCCACGGACAAATGAAAGTTGTTTTTGGCTGATCAGCAGGGAGTATGTTTATTTGATTATAACCGGAAAAACCATCCATAAAGGAAAACATTTCACTACCAGCACAATAATCAATTATTTGATCGATATAGGGGGTTGGATAATTGTCTTTAGGACAAGCTCGATTAATATCCCTATAGTCGATACATACTTGTATCATTCCTTGTTTTTTAGTAACAAGAATAATATTCGATACCCAATCAGTTAAAGGAATTGGATAAATGAAACCTGCACGAAGTAATTTCTCAACTTCGGCTTTGATAGCAGCAACTTTTCTAGGATGTATTTGACGTAGACATTGATAGACAGGTTTGGCATCCGGGTAAGTCTTGATTTCATGTACGACAATTGATGGATCAATTCCTGGCATTTCTTCATAGTTCCAGGCAAACACATCACGGAATTCTTGAAATAGGGCTTTATAAGTTTGGATTTCATCTTCTGTACAACAAGCACCTATATGAATGTTTTCAATTATTCCTGGCTTTACTAAAATGTCAATTGGAATCGTTCGAGAGATATTTTCCAAATTTAACTCAGAATCAGGATTTTGCAATGGATTTTGTGGTTCTTTGACATATTCAGGTTTAAAAATTGACGCGAAATCATCTTCAAAATGATCTAGCTCAGGTAAAAACGAAGATTGGTGATGTAGATCTTCCCATGGTAAATCGTCAACAGACAAAAGTTCACGAATCTGCTCATCAGTATGAACAAGATCAGGAAATGACGTTGTGATTGAACTAGATATAGAAAGTGATTCCTTATGGATCAAATTCATTGGATCAGTTTTGGTTAAGGAAGAGTTGGAAATTGATTGTATAGCCTGATATTCAATTTCAAATGGAGTCAAAGGCATCATGCCATCAAATGAATCTAACTCGGAGTTGGAAGGTACGATCCAAGGATCATCAAACATAATAGTATCTGACGAAATCATATGAATAGTTGCGATAGAAGGCGATACGTTAGGAGGAGGAAAGGAAAAATTTCCTAGTAAACCAGAATCTTTAATCAAACCTACTCCAACATCCTTGTAAGGGATAGCCACTTTACCAACATGCTGGATTGTTTCTGTAGAGGCTGGATCAGAAGAAAAATAAGTTAACTAATCTATTGTAACGATCCTTCCTTGATGTGGAAATTTTATGAGCCAAAAGACCAAAGAAAAAACAACAGTCATAGCATAAGACCAACTACAACCCAGGAGAAGGTTGTAATCTAGAGGGACATCAACCACTTCCACATCTAGATTTACGGTTTTACCTTCGACCCCTATGGGTAAATCCTGCAAAATACCAAAAGGGTGGAAACCTCAACCATCAAAAGCCTTTAGAATTGTCGGAGACTGATTGAGTGTAGGAGAACCAAGTGATTTCCAACACTGGATCGACATAATACACGTTGAAGCTCCCTCATCAATCATAGTCCGAAAGATCGGTCCGTTTTTTACTAACACTAGAATTTGGAAAGCCATTTGGTGAGGTAGGCGAGGTGTACTATTCTCTAAATCGAAGATTATAAGGCTTGAATCTTGAATATCGACAGCTCCTATGGAACAAAAGTAATTTACGTTGTGCTAGGCATGATTGCAGCACTTCCAAAGCCGACAATGTTGAAGGGGAAATAGCTAAGTCCTCAACAATGTTGTAATTCTGAGCAGCTCTCGCATGTGGATTGAAAGTTGATTTATGAAGAACACCTTTAGCAGGCGGTTTGATTATTAAGTCTGGATTTGGTTTCTCGATCTGTAGTGGACCAGAAACAGGAGGAGGTGTAGTTGATGTGTTTGCACTAGAATATTCTGCTTCTTTACCATCAACAAGATTCTTAGTACCATAATCTTGCAATCGCGCCGCAATCCTTACATGAGACATCATCAGAATAGGTTCTTCTAAGGCATTCAAGGTAGAACCAATCATCTTACTATCTTGAGTTGGAAAAGGATCCTTCAAGACAGCAAGTTGTTGTGAACCTTTAACGAATTTCGAAACCTCTACTCGATGTGGGAATTCCTTAGTAAAATGATCCTCGTCACAAATGTAACAAGGATAGTGAGGTTTGCGTTTTTCGTCATTAGATTCATTTTTATCAGTTTTTTCTTTTGAATTATTCTTGTTTTTATTCTTCCCTTTGTTTTTACCGCTGGATTTAGATTTGGCCGTAGATGTCTCTACGACATGAATGTCAGTAGAAATTTCGGGGGAAGATTCTCCTTTTAGGGAATCCAGTAAAGTTATAATAGGAGAAGAATTCTTTGAAGAATTCTTCTTGCTTTTAGTATTGACTATACCAATCATACCATCAATGGCATGAGACCCTGAAGGAGCTGCAGCTATTTGACCTTGTTTTGGAAGATCGAGGATTTTTTCATGTAAAGTACCTGACCACGTATAGACGAGGTCAAGGTACTGAGCTTGAGAAATCACTTGCTCCTCAGTAACAACTTCGGCCTTATCTACGTCTTCAGTGATTTTGGGTAACAATGATTTAACAAACCATTCCGCCAAAATTTGATCCAGAATGTAAACTTTCACCAAACGCCTTCTACATCGCCATTCATGAATATGATCAAAAATATATGTGGACATAGATTTCTTTAGTGAAGTTAATAATTCTGTGCCATTGTTGTATCTGACAGGCAACTGAAAATGAGTCAAGAAGGCAGTTGCTAACTAACTGAAATTATTAAAAGAGCCTCGTGGTAGTTCAATGTACCATTTCGTGGCAAGACCAATAAGAGTTCTTTGGAAAAGACGTAAGCGAATTGAATCATCAATTATTGAATTAGATGCACACCAGAGGTGATAAGTCATAACATGATTCGATGGATCCTCTCCTGACTTACCTTCAATTTTGGGTATATCACTGGGCAACTTATGTGGCATTGGCAGCCAGTACGGATAATAGAAAATTGGACCATTCGTAAGGCGCGTCAAATCAGGTAGATCCAAAGTTGCAATAAATGGTAACTGACGGTTAGGGTCGCGAAAACCTTGAGTAGCCAAAGCAGTTCCGGGAGGAGGATACCCAGGATAACTGGGAATCAGATTTGCATTAGGAATTGTGTAACCTCCTGGGTAACCAGGATTAACCGGACAAAAATGGGGTTGTTGAGTCTGTTGATAAGTATAGACAGGGTACGTTTGATACTGATAATTTGGATTTTGTGAAACAGGACCAAATTGAGGCTGTCCCTGGTACGGTTGATATGTGAATCGTGGTTGAATTGTGACCACCGTACTTGTACCAGCTTGTCCTGCATGCATCTCAACCAAAGTCTGAATTGAAGGTCCTGACTGGGGTATAGAAACTTGAGGGATTTTCACGGATGTAGGGATAGAAGAAATTAGAGCTATAGATACTCCAGAAACAGGCGTTATAGGTTGAAAAGACGTTGCAGCGGTTGCAGCAGTTTGAGGCGGAGTCTGAGGTGTACTAGGCCCAGACTGTTGAACAGAACTAGGTGCAGGAATTTGAATAGTAGGCTGAACAGGCTGCTGGGTTAGACTAGAAACAAGAGTCTGTCCAGGTTGAGAAGACAACTGCACATTAGGCTACATAGGCTGCTGATATTGGGATGGATCCCACACCATACTCATTCCGGGGTATTGTCCCGTAGAAGGTTGAACGTAAGGACCATAGCCTGGTTGAACGTAGGGTTGATAAATAAGTGGTAAATTTCCAGTTCCTTGTATAGATGATTGAACAGAAGGCTGTTGGAAACCTTGAATTGGGTACTGACCTTGAGGTTGATAACCCTGAGGCACGTACTGAAGCTGGGGTTGATAAGGACCCTGAGGAGCATATTGAGTTTGGGGTTGACCTTGGGGTATGTACTGTCCTTGAGGTTGATAACCCTGAGGTATGTATTGTCCTTGAGGTTTTCCTCCAAAATAATATGATTCCACAGTTTGTCCTGGGAAAAAGCTACCTTGAGGTTGCGCCCTAGGTGGTAACTGACTGCCTGAAGGTTCCCCCCCAGGTGGTAATTGACTACCCTGAGGTTGTCCCCCAGGCGGTAACTGATTTCCCTAAAATTTCCCTCCAGGCAGTAACTGACTGCCTTGAGGTTGAGGATTCAGAATATTACCAGACATCATAAATATTTGCTCTGCGTTTGGCGTTTCAGTTTTAATTCCATTTAGACCAGATGATAACACATGTTCAATTGGTCGAGGAGTTGCTCCAGAGAAGGTACTAGAAAGAGCCTGATACCTCGAAGGAACAGAAGGACCACCGTGTAAAAATGCTTCCGGTGATTGGGAAAACATGGATGACTCTCTTGCCATGATGGCTGAAGGATAGTAGCCTCTGGGTGTAGGATGAAATGGAATTCGAGGTGGAGAAAAAGCAAGACCCGAGTTTTCTAAAAAGTTTGTCAAATATAGATACCAAGCGTCAGTCCTAATAGGGCTGTAGAAAATAGATTCATGCTCCCTAAGATTCAAAGACTGTGGGGATTTGGGAAGAGATATCTCTTCGTCTGCACTAGAAATTTCTTCAATGAAAATGAGGCCAGACGGAAGATATTCAGTAACGATACTTCTTATTCTAGGTGAACCAAGATCGCTAGAAATTGGAGTATTAAGTCCTGAGGATGTTTCCAAAACAGAATATTTAGTATCAGGTTCAGAGATTTCAGGTTCGTCAGCTAGTTCACTAGAAGGAGAAATACTGCCAGTAACTTCGGAAACTGAAATTAGTTCAGAAATATGTTTTGTTGTGGGTATTTGATGATCAGGATGAACAACTATAGATGAACTTCCAATTTCTGTTGATTTAATTCTACTACTACTAGATAATACTAGAGCACACAGCCCTTCAAGCTGACTTGGTGTATATTCAGGGAGTTTCCCTTGAAGTCTCCGGGATTGTCTTGACAATTCTGCCACGATTAAATATTAAATAATCACACGTAAACAAAGAAAATTTCAATAAAAACACCTAAGGTATCTAAAGAAACAAATATCTGAATCACACGCTTAAAAAATCTAAGAGTTCAAGCCACACACAAACAGTAAAATTCCCGTACTAAA
This sequence comes from Pinus albicaulis, assembly GCA_034641835.2. NCBI lineage: Eukaryota > Viridiplantae > Streptophyta > Pinopsida > Pinales > Pinaceae > Pinus > Pinus albicaulis. The sequence goes on along the minus strand of CM076574.1, from coordinate 419,664,938 downwards.
AACACTAGTTGGTGATGAAATCCAACTTAGTAGAAATTTGATACAAAAAGGGCGGTTGGAACAGTTACCCCGACAACCTGCTTAATGAAACAGATTGGCACAAGTTTCTTCACAAAACCATCTCGTGTGAAGAGAACCCCCCAAAGAGTCCAAGTGAGTCTAGTCGATGTCTACTCCAGGTACACTGAGATCTTTCCTTCACCATCACCTCATGAAATAATCTTAAGTTTATGGACACTAAGGTTACCAATAGTAACAAATACAACTGGGGGAAAAATCTACGATCCAATCCCACGCGCAAGGGCAGAGTAACAACGCTCAATCCCCTTGAAAGCTCCTCAACATGGTCAATCCGAGGTTTACTGACAAGCTACCCCAGGCTCCTCGATAATGGTTAATCTAAGGTTTACTGTTTGTAATGTGTGCAGAATCTTCTATCTTTCCCAATGAAACAAAATTGATTGTTTCAAAGGTTCAGACAGGATCTCGTGATTGACCTCTTTAAGAGAAGCTTCCCAGATTGTACCAATTATAGTTGGATTTATTTCCTACCGCAAGATTTATCTACTTGTTTTTTTTTACTATCCTGGAGAGTTAATTACTCCCTACTCCAAGATACTAGCCTAAGCTATGTTGGTGATAAGAGCCCTAGAAATAAAAAGATTACTAGATGAATTTTAATTAAGCGTTACTTTTATAATATGTTTATTAATTCAATAGGTACAGAAATGAAACTTTGATGGTGTGAAGACTCGACTTCCAAAAACACTAAAAATACACCTAAAAATGACAATCAATTCGTTTTCTTTCAATGAAATTCTAGCTAAAGAAAGAGTTAGAGAATGCAATTCTTTTAAGAAACAATTCTTTCTTTGAACATAAAGAATAACTGGAAGAAAATATTTTTGTCTTTTCAATGCTAACTCAAAATGAGATAAATTATCAAAGCTCACAACAAAATCCTTTCACTTTCAAAAACTTGAAACTGCAAAAACAATTTTCCTTCAAAAGAAATCTACAAATTTTAAAAGCACTAAAAACTACAAAACTAATTTTGAGATCTACAAACTTTAAAAATCTAATTGAATAAAAGCTTTAAATTTTTTGAAGAATGTTTTACTTAGTTGTTCAGTAAACTAAAGATCTATTTGTCCAGAATAACAAACAAATAAAAAACACTCAGATATGTTTTCTTTATAAGAATGAAATTCAAAACCTATAACAAAGTTTTTTCAAAGATTTGCAAAGAAACAAATAGATCTATTTCTCAATAAAGGATGGATTTCACAATCAGGTCAGACTCAGCAAAAAGGAAAAAAAAACCAATGTAATCTGAGGTATTTCAAACTTCCAATGCTTTGAATCACTACAGAGACCAAGTGAAAAACAATCCAAAATGAAAAACTTCTAGAAAATCATCAAAACACAAATACTGCTGGAACTCATTCACAAAAGGCTTTTGACAGAAACAACGTCAATTTGGGCAGATACTAAAAACTCTAAATAGAAAAAAAGATAAACTGAAGAAAGAAATCTAGAGTTTTTCCAAAATTTTAACAGGGTCCACAAGATTCCATAAGTAACAGGTGCGGTCCTGCACTGTTTACTTAAGGAAAACGCGAAACTGCCCGCACTGTGCAAAAGAAAAAAGTGTGGTCCCCAGAAAAGTTAAAGAAAAACATAAAAGATTTCAAAATTTTCAAAAACAGCGAAAATCTAAGCTACCCAGGTAGATATCTATCAATCAAAAACTAGGAAAAACTTTTCCTCAAATCAAAATAAAAGAGAACCAACAACAACAAGTTCTTTCCCCAGTGGAGTCACCAATTTGTTGGGCGGATTAATCAATCTTGCAAACAAGATCGATCTCCCTAGTACCAAAAGGTAATCTAGCAACAAACATCCAAATAAACCTATCTTTCTCTAAACATATATGATTTACAAAAGCACTATAGAGGTGTCAAAGACTTACCGTAGGTCCAATGCTTGTTTGAAGTAGTTGTTGTCCCTCGTGCACTTGAAGGAGTTATCTTCGTAAACCTGCAGTCACAAACAAGAAAACATTAAATAGCACCTGTATAGTAAACATCATAAATCATGCTTATCATGGTGATCAAGGAATCCATGAAATAAACAGTTAACTAACAGCTTATTGAGAAAAATGTATTAATTTGTATTAACTTTAAAAGAAGGAAAACCTTACAACCTTAGCCTTGATGTTGAACAAGCCTTCCCAGGGTCCGAAGCAGGAATCTCCTCTACTTTGATAAGCTCTGCACTCCTCCAACCGAGACAGATAGAGGTATGTGATCTCTCCTCACAAAAATATCAGTTAAATGAGTCTGAATCCCAACAACACTTAACCTCAAATAATTCTAAAGCTTGAACTCCCTTTGAGGCTACCCAATGCCTCTTTCAATAGTGGAAAAGAGGAGGTTTCAGTTCCAAATATGAAGGGATAGAATCCTCCTTCAAAGGGATAAGCTCCTCACATCAAGGGGTTAGATCCATAAGGTAAGGGTACATGAACCTCAAAAGAGCGGTTCTGCCACCGCAAGATTCTTTATAGATGCTTCTAGAATTTACTTAAAGTGAGATTTTTTGAGTTTACTTGCGCCTTTTTAATCTTTACAGGGGTCCACATCCATGACACAGAGAAAGTGGGTTCAGGTACATAGGAGACATGAACATTAGGTACGAGATCGTAGGCAAGATATAGAGAAAGTGCGATACCAGAGTTAAGGAGATTTTTAGGAAATTTTCTCTTATTTTCAAGGCTTGACATGAGGAACTTATGTGTTATACTTGTAACGGAGGAAGTATGAGTGATAATGAGCTCATACACATAGCAGAATGTCAGGATGACAATTTTCAGTGTAACATCTGCTCCACTTCTTTTCAGTTTTCAATTCTTGTCAGAATTATCCGGCGAAAAAGGAAATTTTATGTAAAGGAAACATGTTTTCATTGATGAGCCTTGGAGAAGTGGAAAAATGAATTGTTGAAAGGGGATGCTAGTGAGACCCACTCACTCCCTAGTATAGCCGACACTTTGTTGTAGAGGTCATTGATCCCATCGTTTGGCACATGTGCATCTTGAGTGAGTTTAATGGTTAAGAACATCTATTTCTTGTTAAGAGTTCACAGGTTCAAAACTAGATTGGGTAGAGTATGTATGCCTTTGTAGAATTAGCAGTATAATTGTTGTGGGGAGGTGGGTCCCTTGTCCCAGAAATAAGAGGGTCTCATACACCAATTTGGTGTCTTGGTGTCTGGCTTGGCTGTGAACTTAAAATTAGATAATAATAATAAAAATAATAATACAACTTATAAATTTTAACTAGATCCACACCTATTTCAAACAAATCCACATACAGTTGTAACAACCCATTGCTAAAAAAAAATCCATGACCAAAACAACCTCAAGTGGACCAAATAAATGGAAATACCGAATCAAGGATGAGAAAAAATGAATATATCTTATTTAAACCTTCCAACACCAATCTTGACATTGGTTAAAATTGGACCAAGTCCATCGATTTTTTATTTACACCTTTTGATCCATTCAATGAATACACCACCACTCTAGAATTAAAGCATTCACATCAGCTAATTCGACGTTCCATCCATAAATACCTCCACTTAATTCAATATTTCATCATAAATAACTCAACCTACTTTGTTAATAGTAATGATTTTATATTTAATAAACCTAGATCTATCTTAACTCTGGATCTATCAAGCACTGAGAGGGATCAAATCTCTCCAGGTGCAGTTTTTTTTTTGAGTGCAAAAGTTGAGGAAAATATATGGAACATATGATTAATTTGATCAATAATATGTAAATAAATCTAATATTAATATAGTCATTTTAAATATGCTAAATATGTCGGTCATTTTAATTTTAATTTTTCTTTGTTACCTCAGTTTGTTTGTTCAAATGATAAATATTGTTTATAACTTTAATGATGAAAAATGATGAAATAAAATTTTTAAATGCAAAGTGACAATGTAATAGTGTTGAATGATAGAAAATGTGAATAATAATAATAATGTAGTCAATTAGAAATTGACTTCATTGTGATCAATCTCAAACTATTTTCTTCTACCATTCTTATTATCGCCCTTGTTAGTTTGTTAGTTTTTTCATCTTCTCATATCGATTATATGAAAAATATAGTTGAAATAATAAACCATTTAAATCTTTCGCTCAAGTTGTTGTAGTAAACATCATACCTTGTCTCTCTTGCTCTCCAATATTAATAGTTTGAATTACTATAACACAAAAATCAATGTACATTTCTAATATACTTTTGTGTTTACACTGAAATCAATGTGTATTTTTAATCCAATCACTTTAAAATTAATATACAATCATACATTGAATTACATCAAATCATAAATCAACATCTACACTTAAATCAATGCAACTAATGCAAGAAATTAAATAATATTAGAAAACAACTTATACACTGAAATCAATGCATCTAATGCAAGCAATCAATAGGATTAGAAATCAACATCTACACTCAAATCAATGCATCTAGTGCAAGTAAGAAAATAGGATTATAAACCAACATCTATACTCAAATCAATGCATTCAGTGTAAGAAATAAAATAGGATTAGAAATCACCATCTACACTAAAATCAACGCATTTAGTGCAAGCAATCAAATAGGATTATAAAAAATCTACATTGAAATAAATGCATCTAGTGCAATCAATCAAATATAATTATAAATCAACATCTACATTGAAATCAATGCATTTAGTGAAAGCAATCAAATAGGATTATAAATCACCATCTACACTAAAATAAATGCATTTAGTTCAAAAAATCAAATAGGATTAGAAACCAACATCTACAATGCAATAAATGCATTTAGTGCAAGCAATCAAATAGGATTAGAAATCACTGTCTACACTGAAATCAATGCATTTAGTGAAAGCAATCAAATATGATTATAAATCATCTACGTTGAAATCAATTCATCTAGTGCAAGCAATCAAATGTCATTAGAAATCAACATATACACTAAAATAAATGCATTTAGTGCAAGCATTCAAATAGGATTAGAAATCACCATCTACACTAAAATCAATGCACCTAGTGCAAGAAATCATCTTCCCTCTCCCCCGCCCCCCGCCCTCCATCTATATCTATATATCCCTTCATCTCTCCTTATTTATATCTCTATCTCACCCCCCCAAACACACATGTTTTCTCACTCCATATCTATCAATCTCTTTATACCTCCCTCCCTCTCTCCATATCTCTCTTCTTCCCTCTATTCACCTTCCATCAATATCTCTATCTCCCTCTGTCTCTCTATATCACCCCCAAAACATACACTCTCTTTCTCAAATCTATCTATTTATCCATCCCTCCTCATCTCCCTCTCCCTCTCCCCCGCTTCTCTCTCTTTCCTCCTATTGTACTCTCTCCCTCTCTCTCCATCTTCCTTATCACTCCCTCTCTCTCTCTCCACGTTTCTCTCTTTATGTCTTTCTTCTGACCTCTCTCTCTCTCTCTCCACCTTTCTCTCTCTGTGTCTTTCTTATGACCTCCCTCTCTCCCCCCCTCCAACTTCATCTCTCTTTCCCTCCCTCTCTCCACTTTCTCTCCCTCTCTCTCTCTCTCTCTCTTCACCCTTCTACTTTGTTACTATATCCCTCCCTCTATCCTTCTCTCTCCTTCTCTCCCCCTTCTCTCCATATCTCCTTATTTTTCTCTTTGTCTCACCCCAAAACATACACACTCTCTCTCCATCTCTCCCTTGTCACTCCCTCTCTTTCTCTTCTCACACTCTATGTATTTCTTATTCCCTCCCTCTCTCTCTCTTCATTCCTTCTCCATCCTCTCCTGAAGTTTATCTCTCCATCTCTCCCTTGTGACTTCCCCTATCTGTCCACCTATCACTCCATGTCTTTGTTCTTCCTTCCCATATACGTCTAGAGTTAATATATATCATGATATATTAATATATATTAATATAAAAAATTTAATTTTGTATTAATCCAAATTTATTAAATTTAATAATATTAATCTTTTAATATTAATATTAGGGTTAATAATGTTTTTTTTGCATAGTATTAATAATAATTTGGCCCGTGGTATTTGAATTATAGGATTCACCTAAATAAAACCTCTTTTTTGAGTGTTTAAATATAAAGAAGATTATGGAGTAAATATAAAAAGAGGTTTTATTTATTTACGATACTTCTAGTTTATTTTATATTTTATTTATTTACCGTACTTCTTTTATTTACCATGGTATTTGGCCCATAGGCTTGGTATACAATTAGATGTTGATTTCTAATCCCTATTTGATGCATTTTTATTTATTTACCATACCTCTTTATACCTATTTTATATTTATTTATTTCCTATACCTCTTTTATAAATATGGTATTTGGCCCATGGTATTCACACCATTGTACTAAAATGGTATTTTTCCCATAGGCTTCAACTGAATAATTTTTTTTTTTTAGTTTTATTTAAATATAAATAGGTTTATGGAGTAAATATAAAAATAGATTTTATTTATTTACCATACCTTTAGTTTATTTATATTTTTATTGATGTACCATACCTCTAGAGTAAGTATAAAAAGAGGTTTTATTTATTTACCATACCTCTTTTTTGAGTGTTCGTAACCCTCTTTATATTTTAAATTTATATTGTGTTTATACATAATAATTAGATTGATTTTTAAATAGGTGGTGTTTAGGTTTTTACTTGATATCTTCCCTCATACTAGTGTGCCTCTCGACCCAAGAATTCAAACTTTGTTTTTTTTTTAGATCTACCTCCATACCCTCTACAACAATTCGAACTTTTGTTGTTCAATCTCCACTTTCTCCTTAAAAACTACTCCAATTTTTATTTTTATTATTATTATTTAAATTTTTTCTCTTTGCTTCATGCTCCTCCTCAGGCCGTGCTAGCCTCAATTTTTTGCTCCTTCCTTCTCCAAATTGTTTTTGAATTCTTTTTCATATTAGTTTGATGCATGCTAGAAATGCTTGCACCAGAACCCATTTTCTTTCATCTAGACTCCAAAATAGCGTGAGGGAGTTTACAATATTTGGCCATGTGGACAAAATTATCGTAGAAGTAACATCTCATATACCCAAGAAAAGGCATAAACAGATCAAAAAATTTTCCGGTGCTCCTTCTGTCATAAAACCTATAGTCAACAGATTTATGTCCAAAGTCATTACATGAAAACAAATATCCATGAAATGAATTTTTTTACCTGGCCAAAGTTGAACTTACATGATGTTCCTTTTCATTTAATTGCTTCTTTTGTTGCATGCTCCCATAGTTTTCTGAAATATGCCCAAATTTCTGACAATTAAAACATATAATATTTCACATACCTTTCTTTAACACATCCTTTAGCTTAGGTTATTTGATTTTTACCTCATTTTCATCCTTTTGGCTTGATTTGCTTTCTTCATTTTCTGATACAAGTTTTATGATTTGTTCCCTTTGTTCATTATCAATCTCCTCTCCAACCTTTCTTGTCTTCTCCAACTGGGTTTTTAGATTATAATTTTCTTATTTAAGAATGAAGTCTCTTTCCTCAAGAATTTGGAGCAATTTCTTCAAGTATCTATTTTTGCCATCAACTTTTCCATTAACCTTGCTTGAGATTTATTTTCAACCTCAAGGGTTATTAATATTCTGAGCTCCTCATCTTCAAATTGCTGCACTGAAAATACACATTCCTCACCTCTTGAGGAATCAACTTCAAAACTATGATTATAAACTTATTCAATAACCCCAATACCAAAATTACTAGATTTACAAGGAAAATGTCCATGAATGAAAATATTGTTTTCCATACCTTTTACCAGCAGAAGAGGTTCTCCATATTTTTCAACATTCTTGATTTTTTTGCACCACTTCTTCTTCTGTGATTTTTTCCTTTTGTTCTTTGCCATAGTCCCATGATCTACTCTCCAAATAGTCAAGCTTCACTAAAGAGCATTGTTCTGATGCTAATTGTTAGAAATGGCCTCACTACTGAAGGGGTGGGATGAATCGGTAGTGATTGGAATTATATAAACTTTATCTCTTTTTCCAAAATAATAACCCATCAACAAACTTATGAAACCATCATGACATCAATAGAGAAAATCATGTAAAGTAAACATAAAACACCATAAACAATATCAATGCATACACATAATAAAACACAGTTGTTTCTAGTGTAAAAACCTCTCCAGGGAAAAAAAAAACCACCCACTCTTGCTGCTCAAAATTCTATTATGTTGAATATTTTTTTTACATTGAGTAGCTAGGACCCACTAGCTAGAAGACTTGACTCCTACAACAGTATGCTGACATCCATCAGCTGAGAAGTACCTACTCATATGACTCTGTAGATAAACATCTATTGGAAGCATCCACAACCAACGAGCCTCACCCAACAACCATTGGATTAATATTCTCCTCATCTAATCACTGTCTACTAGTCTCTACAAGCACGAAGTATCTATGCCTTCAACACCTCCATGCTAATCGTTTCATGCATTTTCAAGCTCAGTTCTCAATCCTGCTCAACATGAGAAACCCAATAGCTACTCTAATCTACATCTGAAAAATAAGGTATGATAATCACACCACTCAACACCATTATAGGTAAAAAATATGCAAGAAAAAATACCGTAGCACACACTCACTCTCACACCCACAAGAAATCCACTCACCAAAGAAATCCACACTCTCGCTAAAAAATAATCACAAGAATATATGTCAAAATATCCTCAATAACCTCCAATCAATACCTTGGGAAAATACCATGGTTATCCCAATACGATGGACACCTATAGCAAAGTAAACTCTATGTCATTACCACAGACCCTTTTACGATTGTATTATGCAAACTCAATACCATGGGTACATACCATGGTTAAGCCGATACCACTGGCCCTTGTAACTTGGTAATGTGTAAGCCAACACGATGCACAAATACGATGGTCAGGCTGATACCAAGGATACCTATACCATGGTAATACTAACACCCAAACCAAGCAACATAAGTGTACATTTTTCAAAAAGAGTACATCTGTAAGACCATCCATCAAAGAGTACATCTATATGCAACACAATCATCTGCACACTCAAGCCAACTGCAACACATGCCCAGGTTGACATCGATGCCAACCATCCAACACTGCAACACAACACCTACATCATTAATGCCCCTGAAACACATCATCAACGCCAATAATATTTGTCTCTCTTTCCTCTCATTTTCTCTCTTCCCTCCTCTCCTATCACCCTCACTCTTTCTCCATCTCTCCCTTGCCATTCCCTCTTTCTCTCCACCTTTATCTCTCTATGTATTTTTTCTACCCCCCCTCTCTACTCCTATCTCTCATGTTCTCTCCCACCTCCCTCTATCTCTCTCCCCCATCTCTCTCTCTCTATGTATTTGTTCTTCCCTCCCTCTCTACTCCTCTCTCTCATTTTCTCTCCCGCCTCCCTCTATCTCTCACCCCCCACCCCACATCTCTCTCTCTCTCTCTCTTTGCCTCTCTTTGTATCTTTGTCTCTCTCTTGTCCCCTATCTCTCCCCCCTCCATCCATATGATCTAGAATTATCACTCTATGTAATGAATAATATATATAAGGTCTAGTATAATAATACTTATAATGGAGATTAATATTATTATTATAATGATATGCTAACTTTACATTATAAATGAACCAATTTCTTCCGATCAAATTCCTAACTCCATACCTTATATTTTATATTAAAATTTCCATTTTTTATTTTGTATTTTATATTAAATATTACATTAAATTACATTCTATATTTTTCATTTTACTTTTTACTTTACATTAAATTTTACATTTATATAAACTCATTTTGAATATTAATAAAAAATATGAAGTATATATATCCCTGGAATAAAAAGAGTTACACCTCAACATCTCCTTATACTAAATCAAATTTATATAAATTAAATTAAATTATATCTTTTTACGAAAATGATTAAAACATAAAAATTTAAAAATTTAAAATAACCCCCGAAAAATGGAGTAATAATGAAAGATAGGCCAATTTTGAAGATATTCCAATGCTCCATCCGTTACTATGACCAGAAGAAAAAAAAAACATTCCACTTGTCAAGTGCCTATTCATAAATATGGTATGTTGTTGACGCGGGTGTTGTACACCTAAGTCAACAAGGGAGGAATAAACCAAACCAAAGTTGTTTGGTGTGGCTACCATCGATGGGTTTATAGGCTTCGTTAGCTTTGGATACTTCCTTCTTACGAAAAAGTGAATTCAGGTAAAACTAATCTTTATAGAAATTATGGTTATTTAATATTAATCTAAACTAATTTTACATTACATTATGAATAAAAAGAACTCTAATTAAATTCTCAGATTAAGTATATAAATGAAATGATGAGAAAAATCAAACAACCTAACTTGATATGGGTAAATGAAAGGATGAATGTTTGGCTATTGATGAACTATGATATGCTAAGTAATTCTCATTTATATATTTCATTTACAAATTAAAATTAAGAAATATACTATAATAATTATACTACACAATGTTGTTATAGAATCAGTAAATGAATACTACAATACACAGGTCAAGTTATGGTACATTATATACGAGCCTTATATCAAAGAAAATAAAATAGAAAAATATTAATAATAAAAGCAACTCCAAATTATAGATTCCTTATTTCAAGGACAAGCACATATCAACTATGTTTACTTTCATATTTTACATTAACAACAATTGCAAAGGCTAACTAATAAACAATACTAGTTATTGCTTGGTCAAGACAAATAAAAGGGACAACAACAAATTATGTCTTTAAAATTCATATACTTTAATCATTTTCTTATGAAAACAATCAATAACTATTAGCTAATGTAATGATATGAACGAGACAATTATCTACAGTTACAACATTACCATCAAGTTATAAGTAGAGATCAACAATTCTTGTCAACTTGAATACCTGGAATACACTCACAAAAGTCCAAATTGAACTAATGTCCACATCAATACCTCTTCTTAAGACATGGATCACCAAAGAAAAATATTGATCAAATGAAACAATTACAAATCGAAATAAGGCTTTATCAACAAATAAATTCAATGAAGAAGATTGTTTTCTTAAGAAATAAAATCATTAAATAAGCAACATTTATCTTCTAGATCTCAAAAATTAATAACAAGAGAATAAATAAGATATTCAAAATGACCATGGAACATAAATTGAAAGAATTAGACTGTATACAATCAAATCAATGAACTTGTATTAAGAATATTCCATATTCAAAATTTAACCAACATTTATTTGTCCAAAAATCCCCCTTTTGAATCCCAGTTTTCATCAAAGTCAGGGCTATATATACACAGGCTCTTAGTCTTTCGACATCAAAATAATACTGAAAATTGTATTTAACAGACAATTCTAATTTTTATTTTTTATTTTTTTGTTTTCTAGGCCTCTCGGCTGAATGACAAGGTTGAAATGAAATAGGTGGAAGACAAATTTTCCATACACAGTTAAGAACATGCATACTGTGATCAAGAGTATCCCAAGTCATGAAATCCAGGACAATTTTCTTGCATAAATGGAAGATCTGTTATAGAGACAAAATAAAATTAAACAATCTCATAATGATACTAAAATGAGGCTGCTACAGAAGCTTTGATTATGTAGCAACCTTTTGTTCAAAAATATAAAAATAAATAAAACAAGGCATATCTGAAACTTTTTGCATGTAAAGATAAAGAAAAATTCACTATTTATCTGCATTTTCTCCTTCTAATGTTGCAGAAATAGTGACTTTGAGATTCATATATATAATCACGATGTGAGTGTGTTTTGATTGGGTTTTACCATCGACATTGGATGACTTTTATTCTTTAGATCTATCCTTAGCTTGGAACGAGGCTCTTAGATTATTATTTTCATAAATTGATTGGCTGATACGATATTCTAAATGAGGAACAATAACCATGTATTATTGTTTCCAATACATATTGGAAATAAGTTCATCTGAATGATAAGTACCTAGGGCAGAATCATCACAATAGGTTGTCTCGTCATGATAACAAGAATCTCTTTGATATTGAGGTTTATTATTTTTCAGTGATGGCTTGGGATCAATTTCTAAATCAACCAAGGGAACATTCACAGGCGTAATTTTATGTCATTTCTTCTGTATTAAGCAATTCTCCTTTGAACTTTCTTTGTCGCATTAACCATGTTCTGTTTATTTTCTTGTGATTGACCAATTTCTTGCTCTTATGTAGATTTGTAAGAATCTTGTTTGGGCTAAGGAGACTCTGTCAATGGTTTGAAATTATGGGATTTTTCAACACTTCTAGTAACATATAGGGAGGTTGAAATTTTTAAAACTTCAACTAGAATATCATCCGAAATAGGTGACCTTGGTGCTTGGAAAAATTCCTCACACTTATTTTCGGAATTCATTAGTAAGAGATGGAGTCGAACCGATAGGAGAGGGGTCAGGGGCCATTGCGGTAGAAGTCTGAGCAGGTGTAAATGACAGAGTCTTATCATAACCATTATAGGAAATAAAGGAAACTAATTTATCACTCAATTGAGTCAAATAATGTTTAAATAATATGCAGATTAAACTATGGTGGAACAAGTACCTTTCAAGGTTCTTGTGGTTAGCTTGATAGGCCCATGACATTTTCATTAAACTCTATATCAAATAATAAGGAAAGTTAAGATTTCGTCCTAAGAGAACCATTAAAATACTGATATAATGCATAAACACTACACTATACCACCCTTCATAGGTTATATAATGATGAATCAAGTGCAACAAATCATGCTAGTTAGGATTCGAAGATGACACATGCATACTTTTGACATGGTACTCACAATGCTTATTGACAAGGAACTTCCTCGATGGAACATTTCAGACTAAAAAATTATTAAACCAATGTTCACCCTCAAGAGGAAGGTGTGTGGCCACGACTACAAATTATAGTTTGAATTTTATTTTGAGTTCGCCCACATGGTCTCTCCTCCCATTAAAATAGCAAGAAAAGGATTTAAGCACTTCATTATCGTGTCCATGAAACAAATGTAAAAATTCCCACCAACCGACCTGGTTGAATAGGGCTAGACAATTTTCATTGGCCTCAACAATTTCTTCCCTGATAAGAATGGTTTGAACTACAGGAAGCATGTTATGGCGAAAGAGTTACAAGCTGAGGTGAAACAGATTTCAGGGAAACGAAACAGACCATACATCCAAAACCCTAAGTTTTAAAGCCTTCAAGGCCAAAACAAGAAGGTACGAAATGAGGTTGTATGGAGAACCATCTCAAAAAACCCCAATAATGAATTCAACGATTGTCAATTACTGGCCCGAGTCAAAGTCATAATGACCTTGAGATATGGGAAATGAGTAATCGTTGTAGGATAACAAGTCGTATGATAGTTTCCATCATTATAGAGTGACACTCAAGACATAGGATTTGTTGTTGTTACTAAAGCACCCTCCAAAAATTTTGGCTTACATTCAAATTTCAGAGCCTACTTTGACTCACAAGTTGTCATCACAAACGTCAAGAGTGATTGCATGTGTTTTCTCTAAGTGTTTTGATATCGTTTGTGAGAAAATAAAAGTGTCATTTTTTAGCATGTTAAATGTCGCACAATGTACACAAGATAGTTTTTGTGTGTTTAGGGAAAAATTCATGTGCAAATGAGTTTTTCTTATCATGAAACATCTATCACGCATATTCCCAAATTTTGAAGCATTGTCTCACAAGTTTCGTCACGGTCATCACAACGTGTACCTTTGGTGTCGCACTTCGTGTCAACCATCGCAAAGTTGTTGCATTGAGGGAAGTGTGTTATTCATGTTTTCTGAGTGTTCCTTGTTGTGTCATCAAATAATCTAAGTGTTATATCATACTCAAAGCCTTGTTTTGTTCAACTTCATGGAAATGATCCAACACTTAGTCAAAACATGGAAAAATCCCTAACTGGGCCACTCATCCTCTTTCATCCAACCTAGAATACACATTGTGTAGTATGAGACCTCAAGTAGTAGCCTTTACTCTTGGAAATGCGTAATGTGTAGTTTCTGCCTCCCAAAACTACACACTATACCATTTCAATGCTCAAGCCCAACCCATGAGCTCCAAAACTATGCACTCACTTCCTCCAGTCTGGTCTGAACTGCACAATGTGTAATATCAGACCTTAAGACCAACCCTTGAGCTCCTGAATTGTGCTATTACACAATCACCTAGCCTTCCTCTCCTTCTAGCACTGTGTAGTGGGAAAATTTAGTGCTCAATCCCTCAACCTGGCTCCTTGAACCCTACAAATGCACAATATTCAACACCAGTCTAGCCTGAACTGCGCATTATGCAGCCTTAAGGATCAGTCTTGGCCCTTGACTTCCAGAGCTACATAATTGCGTAGATATTGAGCCTCTCTCTCATCCTGCCACCTAGTTCCTACTCAGTCAGTGGATCACCATGCAACATCTTAGACTAGGGGTTTTATTAGACTGATGGTGTCTTATCATGAGAGAATTTCATCTGTAGGTACACTACCATGCTATGATAGGATGATGAAGAAGGAGATGGATAAGGAGATGATCCTAGAAGAAAGCACAAGTTGATCAATCAGAAGGAATAAAAGGGACATAAGTTTGTGATAACAACCCAAGATATGATAACATTGAAGACTCCTCATCTCTAAGCCATACGAAGGTGCAGAAGAGATCATATTTAATAATAAATAAAGAAATAAGTGTTATGCAAGATTACGATTATAGACAAAAGTGTCTCCCCTATGATTGATGGCCAACCTAGAACAACAAAGAGACAAGGAACCCCATTCTTTCCTTAAAGTAAAAAGATGAAGGAATGAATCCTACCTGGAATTTGTCGCATGCTTCACTCCTTCTTCAGATTGAATGCTCCAATTCCAGCTCTGATTTCCAAAATTGGAACCTACACAGTCAGATAACATAGGCCAAGAAACTACGAGATCTACGTAGTATCGTTTAAGTAATCTACTCAATAGACCAACATGGTATTGGAATATATGAAATAACGACATCACATATAGGAAAATAGAGAACTCTTTTCATTAATATAAATGGAAGAAGATTATATCCATAAATAGGTGTTGATCTTGTAGAAGAGCTCCTCCAAGTTGTCTTGTCCTTTCCTTGTCACAATATGCACCTCCAATCACCCTAAATTCATTGTGTTAGCGCAAGGAGTCACTCCTTGACTGCAAAAGGAGTAAGCCTTACACATCATAATTCATTTCAAATTTTAAAAGGTTTTTTAAGTGGTGGGATGGCTTCTCAAAGAGTTTGAAATGATTTTTATAATCTTTAAGACTTTCATGCATTTGGAAAGCTGTGGAAAGTATAAATTGTATGGGTAAATTGGTAGTATAGGGAGAAGAGTGTAAAAAATGAGAGGAGATAATTAGTTGGTACCTATTCTAGGAAATATTCATATCCTAAATCAATCACACAACTATAATGATGGCTCTTTACAAAAAATTTGTCTATGCAAAGTAAACAACATTCAAAAAGTAGATTGTAGGCATAAAGTATTTCACAAATCCTTTATGAAATCTTCACTAACATGTTCTACAACACATATATGATTTGTTGAAAGCTAGAAAGAAGATAATGTGCTACTAAATCCTTTAACATTTTCTTACTCACACCTTACTAGCTTCTACAACTCATAATTAGAAGAAGTTAACAAAGAAATAAGGCACACCATACATTAGATAGTTCTTGAGTCACAAAATCCTCCAGCATGAAGTGCAAAAGGATTTTCTTTATTATATTCAGTCTTCAAGTAGACCAAAATACAACATGGAAATGGTATTTACAAATGGTATATATAGAAAGTGAGGCACCAACTCCATCTCTTCTAAAAATAAGAAACACTACTCCTAACATTAAATCCATGTCATGGGACATTAAAAACATATCCCATTTAAATATAACTAAAAGGACAGATGTAGAAGAAAGAAGAGAAGAAATATGGGCTAAACTGCTAAGTGTGCTAACATGCTGCCCCTTTTCCTGCTGATTTGTCTCCTTATGTATTTGGTTCTTAAATAATCATATATATTCATTTAATATGACCTCCAACAAACTCATAACCACTTTTCACCATCACTTGTTATATACATTTGGTTATTAGTCTTTATCCTTCCTGAACTTTCTCAGAAACTTTGTGACAGGTGTCAAAAATCAGTTAAAACAGACGCTACCAAAAATTTCAGTAAAAACCTGTAACTACGCAAAAATAGGAATTCTACCGGAATTTCCAGTAGCACTCTGTTTCTTTTTAAAAAATGCACAGAAAACACTAATTTTTTTTTGCAAAATTACATTCTTTGATATCTAAGTTGTTGTTCAAAATTTTCACTTAATAAGAAAAAAGTTGTTTTATCAAAAATCTTTTACCTTCCTTCCATGTGTGTTGTATCTTCAGCAAACTTGTACAAGTTTGACTTGCTTTCAACAACTAATATTGATCTGGTTGTTCTTGTGGCTACTTCTTTGATAGTGTCCTTCTCCTCCTTTGAACCCTTTTGGATCTTTCTTCTTTTAGAGGGTTCTGTGTGTTTCTCTGAAGGGGTTTTGTTTTTGTCTTTCTTCTTGGATTCATTTGTATTTGACCCTTCAGATTTTCCTTCTATCTCAATGACCTTTGTCGATAAACTTGGATTGTACAAAGCCTTGGACTTAAGCCTGAACTTTTTGTTGTCTCTAATATGTCTTTTTCTGGTACCAACAACAAGTTTGGCTTGTTATTTCTTCTTCTTGCTACTGATCTCATACCCTGCATCTTTGAGGAGTTCTTCATCAAAAATTTTAGGCTGATATTATTTCTGCATTTTTTGTTGAATATATTCTTTTGGAATTACCGATAGCAGCTATGCTTTAGATTTATCTACAGTTGCAGACCTTCCTCTTCAAGATATAGTGTATACATTAGGAAAAGGAGGAATGGGGGGAACCATTTTCATAGACTTGGATTTATTAACTGAGGAGCTCTCTCCTTTGTCCAACTTTCTCTCAACCTTGACTGAAGAAATATTTTCTCTTATGTTCTTGGCCTTATGGATGTTCTCCCTTTTAGCCTTCCTTTTGCTTCTTTTTGCAGGCTGAGGGTGTTGTTATGAGGATGGAGGTGTAGGTCTAGGTTGGCCTGCCCTGTAGAACAAGAAATGGTCCCATGTATGATTTATTTTCCTTAACTCTTCTTCAACTAACACCTTGATGAGAGCTTGATGATACAAGTTGAATTATGAGGCAATAGTGTGAATTTGGATCTTGGCTGACATTTTTGTTGGAATCTTCAGCAAAAAGTATGGCAAGTTGAGGGTCTTCATACCCGCAACATGAAAAAGAATATCATAATATAAAGAAACACTATTGTATACCTCCTTTCACAAGTGAGGTAAATCTTGATGAGTTTAAAAGCTGCTTCCCATTCATTTTTGAGGTAGCTACTGGGAATTCCTTTGGCCCAGTTGGGATCTTTGTGTCCATCCTTGAGGAAACTGTTGAGGTCTCCTCCAGTGATAATCTGAACTTTAAACCACCTTTCTCCTTCCCGTGGAAGGTTGAATGCATCAACAATTGAATCTACTAAAATCTGCAATGTAATACCATAGAATGTGGCTTCATGTCCATTGAATGCGTTTTCAAACTCTTGAGCTACTCCTAAGTGAGAGCTTCCCAGTCTGGTGCACAAAGAATACCACCCTGCTTGGAAAAATAATCTTCTCACTTTTGAATTTGAATCCACTAGGTCAACACCTTGTGGTTCAATTAATTTTATCTTCCCTCCTCCTTTAGTCATCTTCAAAAATCAATAAATATGTCTCTGAAAACTTATAGGTGGAAAAGCTAGAAGAGCTAACCTAACAAGTGTTGCATGTGTTCCTCTAAAATCGTGTCTGAAATATAAGACTCCTCAAACTGCAACTCTAGAAAACTTGTTCTCCAACAACTAGGCTCATAACTGATACTACTCCTACTTTTTCGATGATTTAAAACAACAAAGATGGTTCACCATCCCATGCAATATATTTTCATGATGGAAAATATCCTTAACCGTAGTATCCACAATGTGATAGCCATCATGGTCTTCAGTTGGCTGAGTAATTTCAAATAGAATGCTACAGGTGGTTTGAAATAAGTGGATCTGTGACTGGCATTCACCTCCACTACATGCTGGCTTATTAGCCTAAATTTCACACAACGTATATGCATAACTATCCAAACGATCACTGCATTAAACCTGTGGATCCACAATCTTTCCATTCTAAAATCACGCACATTTACATGAAACTGGACTAACTCGGCTGATAGACAAGAAGGGATCAACAACTGGCTTTGTTTATTATGGATTGACACCTAGACACTACACGTATACCATGAATTAACTTAACGTGACTGACCACAAACCTATCCTATCATGTTGTTTAAATCATAATGAAACAATTTAAAACATATTTTAAACTAAAACACATGGCTTGACACAAAGCGGATGTGATTTTTATTTTTCTTTTTTAAAAACAGGGGAAGTTACCGGAATTTCTGGTAGCATCGAAATAAAATAAAAACAGACTCAAACAGAATTAAAACAGACCGTCCGAAAAGGCTAAAATAGGTTCTATCAGAAATTTTGGTAGTGACCAATTTTTTTTTTGAAAATTTCATTGTCTAATCCTAAAAATAAAAAAATTGAAATGGACTCATGAGTTAGCAAAGAACTATGCTAACACATGGAATGGTACCTCTCACCTCAACAACATAAGGGTAGAATCACTTTCCAAAAGCCAACCCCTTGCATATGGAAGGTTGTAAATATATAGAGGAGTGGGGTAAGTTGGGAGTTCTTATCCAACTACCAATCTAGGGTTTTAGATCCACCTTTAATGGGAGGTTGGGATCAAAGGATAAGGGATGGAAAATCCAAAGAGGGATAGGATAGGATCTGAATTTTTTATTTGAGTTTAATGGTTGTAGCAAATTTTAGAATATTCTGGAAGAGGAAGCTTTCGAAAAATATCTCATTTTCCCAAACTTCTAGAACCAATGCATGTGCAAAGGGGAGAAATTTGTGGGTGATAAACGAGGGCCACAATGGAGAAAATTATAGCTGAACGTTGTCTAGAGGAAGGCCAGGGAGCGTTGTTCCTAAAACTGGCTTAGATGATGTAGTTTTAGGAAGAAATTAAGGGAAATTAAGGAGGCATACTTAGGGCTTTGTGCAATGATGTTAACAAGGCGGAATATAATCATTAGGGAATTTTTAGGTCTAAATTGGGCCTCCTAAGAATAATATACAAAAAAATAAAATTAATAAGAACCAATAGGATTCAAGATGATGATGTCAACCATGGAAGATGATTCACCATTCTTGGAGTAAAAAAATAAAAGGGTTAAAAAACAATAAAATAATAAAACTATTTTTTCAAGTCGTATTTTCAAATTATCTCCTGAAGGTTTTACTCAAATTTTGAGTAGGAGGATTTGTTGGGTACAAAATTGAATTCCTAATCTAAGGAGTACCCATGTTGCATACTTTTGATGGACCCTGCTACATGAAAAATGTGAAATACATTAAACATTGTGATTGAAATCACGTTTTTCTTGTATTTCTCATTTTTCATGTAGCAAGGTCCATAAAAGGTATGAAACATTGACACTCCTTGGATGAGGAATCAAATTATGCATCCAACAAGTGTTTCCACTTGAAATTTGAGTAAAACACAAAGAGAGATAAGTTGAAAATACGAGTTGAAAAAATAGTTTTTTCTTTTTTCCCTCTAAAATTTGATGATGTAATCTAATATTATTTTATTATTTCCACTATTATTTTATAATTGCTTTAGGAGGCCCATTTTAGACCTCAAAACTCCCCTAATGGTTGATTTATCCCATTAGGAGGCCTAATGACTAGATGTGACAAAAGGTCCTATAACATATTTCCCCCTAAAGTGCAAAGTCAGAAATGATGACTGGTGACTAAAGTGGTTTACCTTGTGACAAGTCAGGATCAAGAACAACCATCGAGCTTCATCTGTTACAATACATTTTCCCCCTGACAATTTTTTTAGGGCGGCATACCCATAATCAGAATGTAAGCAAACATAACATGTACAATGATCAAAAGACACATCCACAGATACAACTAATGGACCCATCACTCGATGACTATTTGTATGATCATAGCCATTATACATTGTGATCTTTGTATAACTCCTAAAATTGTAGCCAGATGGATGAAACTATATCTGAGGTCTTCTATATTTTTCACACGACCAATCAATGTACAAGTCTATCCATGTGAATCAATGAGCTAAGGTTGAACATGGCAGACACCATTAGATTACCATCCAATGATGTAAGTCGTTAACTGACATGAGAGAAACCACCAATGATGTTAATGGCTCTCAAGGTAGTACAATAAAATCCGTATGGTGGGAATAAATGAGTTGATGTTGAACACCACACAAAGTCTTTTGTTCGAAGGACAATGATGTAAACATGTCGCCGAGAGGGAGGATACTTTCCATTGATGTATGCAAGCACCAAGGTACCAAAGGGTTGTTTCTAAGTCAACTTCCTAGCTGATGTGTTAATGTCGACAGGAAGTGACCCATTTCATGAGGGCCATGATGTATCCCTGATTAAAAACACAAAACATGTGTCATGAGTGAGATAGAATGATGATGATACGAAACTGGATTAGGAAAATTCAAACATCGAATGAAGTCTTAAGAGTATTGTAACAACATTGAGTTGAATGAATTCTATTGGACACACTGATGACACTGAATGGAGTTGGAAGCATTGGCCCAAAACCGAGATGGAGGCTCTGAAAAGGTATGATGAACCAAATGACAAGCATATTACCCAACCTAACAGCCATGGAGATGAAGTGGAAAAGTGTTGTTTTTAAGAGAGACTCGCCACCATTAGAAAATGAATTACCCTCTTTTTGTATCATGATTATGCCTGCTTCTTCCTGCTGTACAACTACTGCACAGCACTTTCCTCTCTTAATTGATGGTCGAGGATGACCTATCATCCTTCAGGGGGGGTGCGGATGTCTACATGTAGATCAAATTCTGATATTTCTTTACCTATATGCAAACCAAATCCCTACATTCTAGGGAATAAAAAAACTTAACGACATTATTCCAATTCATCATGCTGTGCTGTTCCATTACAATCACTGTGTGTTTGGAAAGAAGTAACAGTGTGCAGAGATGATGGTAGGATGACCAATTCGTAGTGAGCCGCAAGTGCTAGTTGTTTCTGATGCTGCACAAGATATTTTGGAAAAATTGGGATGGATTACATATCTCACGAGGATGCAACAATCCCTGAAACAATGGCCACCAAGTTTTTGCAGAACTTGCAGGAAGGATACTCCATGGTTAGAGGAAGACAGATAGTTGTATTCGATGAAATAATTGCAGAGGTGTCTAGTATTCCAGCGCAATGAACTATATGGACTCAGAAGAAGGTCAGGCTTCGAGAAGCCATGAAGATTTTTCAGGATGACAGACAGACACTGGTCGTCAAAGGCAAAGGAGTTCAGCCAGCATAATTGGAAGAACCATGGACAGAATTGGCCAAGATATTGCAGGCTTATATAACATGCGATGGAAGGAAAGACGTGGTAAGACCTCACCACCTTAAGTTACTGGCTGTATTAAAACAGAAATGCACTGTAAATTTGCCTGCATTTTTAAATTCCTTACTACATGATATTGCTCGTAATATAAGAAAAGCTCAACACGTAGACATGGTGGTCAACCACCAATGCCTAATCAGATTAATAGTGAGTCGTAGTCTCGCCCAACAACAGACCAGCTGGGAAGAGTTGATATTCTCCATTGATGGAAGGTTAGCCTTACCTGCCCCGAAACAGAAGAGAATGGCTGGCTCAATAGCTGTGCCATCAACTTGCAGATAGTCCCTCCATCCAAAACGAAGTAGGGGAATGATAGAAGGACTTCCGGGTAGCAGTAGCCAGCCCTTGGAATTTCCCAGCTCGGAGGATGAACAGCCTCCACAATTGGAAGAAGGAAGCCCTCGTACAGATGAGGAAGAGGAAATTGAGGGAGAAATTCGATACTCGGATGAAGAAGAAATGAGCCACCACACCAGTGGTGAGAAACAAACCAGTGCAGAAGAAGGAAATAATGAAGAAGAGGAAATTGAGGGAGAAATTCGATATACGGATGAGGAAGAAGGAAGCTATCATACCTGTGAGGAGGAAGAAGATAATCATAGTAGTGAAATAGAAGGAACAGAGCCTCCCGAAAATACTACTGTAAGTTCACCACGAAGCCCTTTACGGGAAGACCAATTGGCCCAAATCTTGGCCAATATAAGTGACTATGGGTAGCCTCATAGCCCTTTGGACATTAACATTGATATTAATCAGTTACCGGAGCAATCTACTATCGACAAAGAAACAACTGAAGAAATGCTGGATGAAACAAAAAACCCTAACGAAGGAATAGAGTCAGCTAGGGTTTCCTCTCTTGAAAAGCATGAACAAGAAAAATCCTGAAAAGCATGAACAAAAAAAGGGGAACACCAAAGCAATATCTCAACCTGAAAGTTCTTAGGGGATTGCAAAGTCATTTGAGGGTATAATTCCTGAAGAATTTAGCCAAGGGCATATGAATATTGAAGAAGAACCCCAAGAAGAAAATAGAGAAGAGAGCCCAACTGAAGGCACGGCTGATGAGGACCAAAACCCTGTTGAGCAAAAAGGTCCAGAAAAAGGAATAGCTGTTCCATTAAGAAAAAGGAAGAAAGTAACTAAGATTGAAAAGCTTCGGAGGGAACAAATGAAGCTTCACAGACTCGTGGAAAAAATCAGGCAAACCATTAGGGTTCTTAGAATGAACCAAAGGCCCAAGCAAGCCCCAAAGAGAAGAATCATAGCCACCAAGCGAGCTTCGAAAAAGAGGAAAGTGGCCGCTAAGATGAACCCCCAAGTTGCAGAAGCTATGGCTGAGCCTAATTATGGAGATACGGAACAGCAAGCAGTTGTTCCAGAAGAAGCTGTTCCAAAGGGACCTGCTTCAAGTGAAAACATGCAAGCTAGTAGTCATAATACTTTTAGTGACCCTACATTAGGCAGACTCCAAGAGGAGTTGGCACAGGCTCGACTGGAGAGGAAAAAGTTGGAAGAAGACATTGTCCCTAGGAGGAGATATCAAGAGTTGCAGCAACAGATGAAGACCATCCATGAAGCAGAGGCTGAAACCCACGATAAGTGTTGAAAGGCAGAGGAAAATGCTAAAAAGGTAATGAATCAATTAAAATTAGCCTAGAATAGAATGGACACTCTCTGCTCATTATACATTGATGTCTTAGCCTGTAGATGCCCTACCAAGAACTATGCTTTATTTTTATTAGAAAGATATTAACAACTAAATATTAAGGCAGTTAGGGCAGGAAAATATATAGAGCTAAAAACTATAGATGAATTTGTAACATGCTGCAAACTCTATGGGTTAAAGGTACAATGCCTCTTGTGTGAGTTTTATTTGCATAATCTAATATTGGAAAGTGATAGTGAGACAAATCCTAGCCCTTTTGTGGGTGATATCCAATACCAGGCGTTTATTTACTTTGATTTTAGTCAGTTAAAATGGCTTAAATCCTATAATTTTTTTCAAATGCAGGAAAATGAATTAGATTTGTGGGTTAGGAGTGAACCTCAGGACCCATTTCAACTATGGGCTAGGCAGAAGAATTTGATGACAAAGGAAGGTGTTATCCAAACATTGGGGCCTGTCCATAAATTGGTTATCTTGAATGGGATAGATTATTTCCTATCTATTAGAAACCAGGCTTACATAGTGGCTAAGGTCTGATGGGGAATTTCCAATCGAAATGTACAAAATAGAGAACTATTTAACTACAAAAACTTTGGGCTACCTGCAGACCGCTTGGCTTCCTATAGTAATCTCATTTTGAAAGAAGGACCATTCTGGCTAGGGTGTAGGTTTCGAAGCCCCATTGCATGGTATCCTGCTACAGACTACAAAGCCATTTATGAACTACCCGAAAGACAGACGGAGCATGTTATCGAAGCATTAGCTGCACTGCATGGTTTTAGGCCTTTTGAAGAAAAACCTTATCCGGCTTATTCTTTAACTGCTCTGCATGTGAACTATAGTTCTCATGAGGACATGAAAAAGATTAAGCAAGGGGGTGTGTTGAGCAGTGGAAAGGGTATGAAATCACTGTGTATTTTCTCAGTCTTTTACTACAGACATAATCCTTTTTACCTTAGAAAGGTGTTTTATTATAAGAATTGTGGTAGAATTGGAAAGATGCATGTTTATTGTAAAAAGGTGACTAAAGATTGCTTTTTGTTGATAAAAATAGGAATTAGACGAAGTGAAAAGCTATACCAAAGGTGAGGCTGAGATGAATGCAATTGTTGTTCCTCCGGCGTTAGACCAAATCCTACCAAAGACAAGGAAATCCAAACACATCGCTAAGAAAAGGCAGGGGACAGCTTGGCTTCGGTCAAAGTAAACCATGTGATAACTAAAAGAAGGGAAGCGAATCCCTCAAGATCCTTCGATCCTAAGGGATCGTTGTTCAAGCTTCATCTTATTCTTCGTCTTTTCCGTCAGGGTCTGATATATAAGGCAACACCTCTAGTGATTAAGGGAGTCAGAGATTCTTGTACTCAACACATTTCCTTTGTAATATTGTGCTTTATTGACTCTTGGCTTTAGAGAGTGGTCTCTGTAATACTTTATGCTCGATTAATATAAAAGACACGTTTCATTTCATCTTTCAAGTGCTGAAGTAGCCCAACAGTGTTTCACTGGTGCTTAGGGCTCGACCCTGGTGAAATCACCCTTCTGTTTGTATTTCTAACCGTCGCTTAATGTTGTGTGAAGTTGTGTTTAAATTCATTACGATTATAGAGTTGATTGACTGCTGTTGGATTGAATACAAATTCATTGTGAGCATTAACAAACTGCACTACTATTTTATCATTTGCAAGAAGTGTATTCGTTGTTTATTTACCTTGCTATCTTTATAAAGCTTTTCTTTTCTATATTCAATTCTAGTTGTTGTTCTATTGGTTTATGATTCTTTATGATTGACTGTTTCGTAATATTGGCTGTCGACAGGGTTGAAGTATTAATATTAGTTTCCTGATTGCGTTAAGTTTAGAATTGCTGTTCAATTCATGTTTGTTGTTCCATTCTTGTTTATTGTTCATTTCTGATTCATAGAATTAGATTAGCAGATACATTGTTTATAGTTGCTGAGTGCGCATAGGAATTACGAATTGTTGTTCCTTTCCAGCTTTTGTTATTAGTAGAAGTTCCTTTCAGTTATTTTCATCATCAAGTAGTTTGAGTTTGATTTCATTTTGATTCCTTCAAGAACAAGACCACCAACTGTAGAGGACATTGGTTACTGCTTCCAAGTTCCCAGATTGGTTATCTTGCCTCAGTGTGATTTCAGTTGCATCGATTTCTAAGGGAAGGAGTTACTACTACTGTATCCCTGATCGATGTTTGGCAGATTGATGTAGTTAAGTTTTCAGAGCATTTCCATTTATGTTACTGTAATTAGATTTCTTTACAAGCATCCGTTTACTCTTGTATTTAGAATTTTGTACTACATCTTCATAGCATTACTCTTAGTTAATTGCAGCCTTAGACAGAGTACACTCTTGAAATAAAAATTCGCTCCTGGATTGATAATTAATGTAGGCTAATTAGGTGTTTAAAAGATACCTTTTTATACTCCAACATTTTGGCGTCGTTGCCGGGGAGAGTGTATGCCATTTCAAAGGAGTGATGCACAATTGATTTTCCTCTGCTCTCAAAGAATTGGGTATTAAAGATGGAAGGTAAGAACCTGCACACTAGGCAAGGAACATACTTGCTCACAACCCGCTTCACGACAGAATCAAGTAAGCTTGTTTCTTTAGGTAGGAATGAAGGCTTGTTTTCTTGAATGAATAAACCAGCTAAGCAAAACAAAATTCCTCCTAAACCTGAAAAACCTAAGGGACCGGTGACCCTTGGGAGAACAAATTTTATTAACGAAATCCTTAAAAATACTGAATCTCATCCATCAGTAGGACCTAGGAAAGTTATCTCTAGACAGCTTACTATTTCCCTTCAGGCTACAGAGTCACCATCTGAAGCCTTTGCTAAGATACATAGTCAAACAGTGGGAATTGAGCAAGATTCCCATGAAATTGAGAATCCCTGCCTAATTTCTCCACAAGAAGGGAACTCTAGTAATCTTCGTGAAGGAGAAGGGGAAATAGGAGAAGCAAAAGAACAAGTTCTCCTCTTCAAATAGTCCAAACAGTGAGCAATCTAGATAAGGGAAGTGTTGTTAAACTCGTTCAAAGCCAAGGTCCTGAATCATCTCAAACAGTAGGATAGCAAGGAATACTTATTGTTCCAGACCAGGGAAGTGTTGTCAAGACCATTCCCACTAATTCTAGTCAGCCTAAGAATTCCCTTGAGATCCCAAAAGGATATTGGCAGATCTTTGACCAAATGGCCCAGAATCAAAACCAGAACCAGCAGACACCCCAGTAAACTTCTACACTGCAATATCCTATAGTAGATACTACAATTAGTGCACCTATGAAAGCCATTCCCCTTCAACATATTCCCACATTTCATGGCTTAACATCAGAAGATCCAGATGCATTTTTGTTTGAATTTTATGTGTTATGCAGGGGGTATGATTATACCACCGATCCCTAAAAATTAAAACTATTTCCTTCTACATTAAAAGGAGCAGCCTTACGATGGTTTATGGGGTTAGGTGGGGGTGTCATAACTGATTGGGATCAAATGAAAGGTGTGTTTTTAAAGAAATATCAAGATTATTGCAGGTCTCGGGAACTAAAAGATGAAATATTCCAAATGACAGCAAAACCAAATGAAACCTTGGAAGAATATGTGGAACGGATTCAATACAATCTTCAGAGATCTCCTTATGCATCTTTACCCTTACCTGATAATGTGCTGAAAACTACATTAATTAGGGGAATGAAAGATCAATGGGTTGAAACATTGAATATTATGGGAAAAGGTGATATATATCAAGAAAGCTATGCTAACATCATTGATTTGTGTATGAGGAGTTCGAGGGGCAACACAAGGCTAAAATCAGCAGAACGTGATATGATTACAAGAAATAGCAAGACCTCCAATGAAGGTGTAACTCGTGCAGAGATTGTAAACCTATTGGAATATTTTAAGACAGATATACTTGGCACTCTAACAATGCAGTTTGACATTATGCAAGCCAAACAGAAGCAGAGAAAAATTTGGCAGTATTCTGTCTTAGATGCAGGAAGAAACATAGCCACAAAGAGTGCCCGTTGGATGTAATCAAAGTTTTGGCCATTTGCATGAAAGATCACCCTACAGAAGGATGTCCCTCGCTTCCTGGCATAAAAGAAGTTTATAAGGAGGCAAAAGAAGAATCGGAAGTGGTGTGTCTACTTAATCAACGCTGACAATGGTAGCCACGACAATCAGGTATGCCAACTGATCCATTTTCTTCTTTTCAGCCTCCTCAATACAATGCTCAGCAATATAATGGAATGTGGAAAAATCAACCACCTTTCCCTAATTGGTCACAACAGCCATTCCCTACATCATCATGGCCAAATCAAACAAATCAAACTAATTGGCCAAATTTTCCTTTCTGCCCACCATTTTGGCAAAAAAATACTTATCCAACACAATGGTCCCCCTCTACTTCGCAGAGTCAACCCTGGAAGTCAAACTGGAAAATACCTACAAATCAGCCAGTTGGAATAATCCCTCTCTCTCAACCTACACTGCCAGTTCCCTATACAAACCCCCAGACCAACTTAAAACCGCAACTCCCAGCCCAACCCAACCCAAACCCAAACAATAGGCCAGTTCAGTATGTCCAAATAATGGAACCCCCAGAATTAGAAACTGAATTGAGGGAGTGTGATGACCTTCAAATAAGGTCTGGGCGCATAGTAGAAAAAGAGAGAAACAATAATGTTCATATTGAAGATCCATTACCTGTAGAACAAACATTAAAAAAAGAGAAAGAGGTTCAACAACAAAATCAACAACAAGTAACAACTTCCTCTCCACCATTCCCAGAACGATTAATCATACCATGCCCATTAGAACATCCTGATTTTGATCTTCTGGGAGAATTTTAAAAAAATTGTATAAAAATCCCTCTCCTCCAAGCTATCCAAGACATCCCTATATATGCAAAAACCATTAAGGAATTATGCATAAAGAAACCAAAGAGGAGGAAAACCACCAATCCAACTGTCCAAATAGTCGGTACTTTATCTAAATTATTATTAGGAATGGAAACACCTATCAAATATGAAGACCTAGGAAATCATATAGTGACAGTGAAAATCAATGGGCAATCATTTCCAAATGCCTTAGTTGATTTGGGAGGAACAATCAATATCTTAACAACCACTACCTGTCAAAAACTTGGCATTACATCGCTAGAACCAACAAAAACCTTATTGGAGTTGGCTGACTAATCAGTAGTCAAACCAGAAGGTACACTACAAGATGTAATGGTATCTGTAGATTCCTGGGAATACCCTACTGACTTCCTGGTTATCAATCCAAAGAACCGACTAGATGGACACCCGTTAATCCTAGGTAGACCTTGGTTGGCAACTGCCGATGCTTATATTGGATGCCGACAAGGCAACAAGACAATAACAAGGGGAAACTATGTCAAGAATTTAGCCTTATATCCCCCAACCCAACCAAGCCTATCAATAATCAAAACAAGAAAACAACCTCTATCATATCTTATGGAAAATATGAGATCACCTCTAACTATAGAAGATTCTCTTGATTTTAAAGATCAAACAGAGGATGATATCATCAATAGTTTTATTAATAAACCACAAATCAGATCCCATCTATAATGTCACATGATCAAGGGAGCATTTGAAAATAAAGAATAAGAAGATCCTCTGAAAGACATTCTTGATCAAGTAATACCTACTACTTCTGTGTACAATAGCAAGGTTGTAGAAATTGAGCTGGGAAAAACTCTAAACATTAACAAAAATCTGACTGCTGAACAAGAGGAGAAGTTGGTCCAATTACTATAGAAATACAAAGCAGCCTTTGCATGGGATTACCCAGACATGAAGGGAATTGACCCCCAATTATGTACACACCACATCTATATTGAAAAATATGCCAGACCCATTCGCCAACCCCAAAGAATACTAAAACCTCACCTTAAAGATATTGTGAAAGCTGAATTACAAAAGCTATTGGATGTTAATTTCATCTACCCAATATCTGATAGCAAGTGGGTCTCTCAATTATTAGTGGTACCAAAGAATAACGGGAAGTGGAGAATATGTGTAGATTACCATGAACTTAACAAGGCAACCTAGAAAGACCACTTTCCCCTTCCTTTCATTGACCAGGTATTAGACACAATGGCAGGAAAGAAATTCTTTTCCTTCCTTGATGGCTTCAGTGGGTACAATCAAATCCAGATTGCCCCTGAAGACCAAGACAAAACTACTTTTACCTGTCCTTGGGGGACATTTGCCTACCGAGTCTTACCCTTTGGCCTATGTAATGCCCCTGCTACATTCTAAAGGGCCATTCTTAGCATCTTTGCAGACTTAATAAATGAAGGGCTCGAAGTATATATGGATGATTTCACACCTTATGGGGATGATTTTGAGCGAGCATTAGAAAATTTAGAAAAGGTGTTGCAAAGATGTATTGACACTAGGCTTTGTTTAAGCAATGAAAAGTGTCATATGATGATGACCGAAGGAGTTATCTTAGGAAACTATATTTCAGCAGCTGGAATTCAAGTGGATCCAGCCAAAATTCAGATAATTTTGTTAATACCCACACCCACCACACAAATAGAGGTACGTAGCTTTCTTGGATTTTCTGGTTATTATAGGAGATTTATAAAACATTATTCTCGAATAGCTGCACCCTTATATGCACTAACTGGAAATGTTGATTTTATTTGGACAGATAAATGTGACAATGCCTTCAACTATCTGAAAAAGCTTGTCTCAATAGCCCCAGTGCTGAGGGGCCCAAATTGGAATTTTCCATTCCAAATTTCATCTGATGCCTCAGACACAGCAATTGGAGCAGTGCTTGGGCAAGAGGAAGACAAAAAAACATATGCAATCTATTATATTAGAAAAAACCTATCTCCTACTGAACTAAATTATACTGTGACTGAGAAAGAATTTTTAACTATAGTACATGCTGTAAATAAGTTTAGACATTATATAACTAGGTATCTTGTAGTACTATATACTGATCACTCTGTCATTAAATTCTTAGCAAACAAACCTATTACAAATGGAAGAGTGACAATATGGTTGATTTTATTGCAGGAATTCGACATTACAATCAAAGATCGACCTGGAAAAGAGAACCCTATAGCTGATTTTCTGTCAAGAATGCCAAAGCCAATAGATATAGAAGCAGTTGAAGACCACTTCCCAGATGAACATTTGTTCGTTGTTACTGTCAGAACTCCATGGTATGCTGATATAGCAAATTATTTGGCAATAGGTAAACTACCTAAACATTTATCCCTTTATGAACGAACGCAGATAATACAGCATAGTACCCGATTCTCTTGGATTTGGGGCTACCTATTTCACACAGGGGTATATATGAAAATAAGAAGATGCGTCCGGGAAGATGAGGTATTTGATATTTTGAAAGAATTCCATGATGGGTAGTGTGGCGGGCATTTTGCAGATCGTAGAACTGCCCATAAGGTTTTAGGAACAGGCTATTATTGGCCTACCATCTTTAAAGATGCCAAAAAATTTGTGCAGGCTTGTGATAGCTGCCAAAGGGCAGGTCACCCTGGGCAGTCTGATGAAATGCCTTTGAACCCTCAACTAGTAATTGAATCATTTGAACGTTGGGCGCTAGATTTTGTTGGCCCTATTAGCCCCCCATAAAACCAAAAAACATACATCCTAGTTGCAACCGAGTATGTCACTAAATGGGTTGAAGCAGAGGCACGTTCAAAAGCAACAGAGGACTCTGTAATACAATTTATTTTCCAAATCTTTGTGTGATATGGCCTCCCGAGGGACATAATCACAGATGGAGGACCGTAGTTTGTGGGTAATAAACTAGCTGAGACATTACAGAATTACCACGTTCAGCACAGGATTACAACCCCATACCACCCACAGGCAAACGACCAAGTAGAGAGCATGAACAAAGTAATTGAATCCATATTAACAAAACCTGTTACCTCACACAGACGTGACTGGGCCTACAGGCTGCCAGAAGCCTTGTGGACATACCGAATAACATGGAGAGCCACTACGGGATATTCACCGTATCAATTGGTATTTGGAAAAGAGCCCATCTTTCCAATAGAGTTTGAAATTCATACATTAAGGACAACCCAAAAGGTGGGTCTAGATTTAAATGAAGCCCAGGCCAAAAGACTGCAGCAACTTAATGAGTTAGATGAAATTATGCTCTCTGCTCTTCAGCACACAACATTAATTCAACAATAGAGAGAAAATGGAACGACGCCCTTATCAAAGAAAAGATCTTCCACGAAGGAGACTGGGCACTCCTATATGATTATAGGTTTCAGGATTTTCCAGGGAAACTCCAGACACGATGGCTCAGACCCTACGAAATACAAAAAGTGCATGATAA
The DNA here is from genome assembly GCA_034641835.2 of Pinus albicaulis. Lineage (NCBI taxonomy): Eukaryota > Viridiplantae > Streptophyta > Pinopsida > Pinales > Pinaceae > Pinus > Pinus albicaulis. The sequence goes on along the minus strand of CM076574.1, from coordinate 419,633,131 downwards.
TGGCACTATTACATTAACCACCATTGATGGATCTGAACCTTCCTTCAAGGTAAACGGTCATCGAGTACGATTGTATCATAAACCGCTTACTCGAGAATCCTTCTACCAATAGTTACGGGAAGATTCGACCATGAAAATTCTGGGTGAAGGGGATAACTCCTCCTCGGCACCCATTTATTAAATCATTTATTTTCTTTAAATTTGTACATAAATATTGTTCATTTATTTTGATTGTTTGTTTCATGGAATTCGTTTTTTTCAAAAATCTATTTATTTATTTTATTTTGAGTTTTTTTGTTCATTTATTTTGATTGTTTGTTTCATGGAATTTGTTTTTTTTTCAAAACTCTGTTAATTTCATTTATTTTGAGTTTTTGTTGTTCCTTTCTAAAAGGAACAACACTTTTGCTATTCCTTTCGAAAGGAACAACAGTTCACATATTCTTGTTGTTCCTTTTGGAAGGAACAACATTTCTGCAGATTTTTTCTGTTGTTCCTCTCGAAAGGAACAACAGTTCGCATGTTCTTTTTGCTATCCCTTTTGGAAGGAACAACATTTCCGCAAATTGTTTCCGTTGTTCCTTTTAAAGAAACAACACCTTTTGAGTGGATTGTTTTTTTGTTTGTTTTAGATCAGAATTTTGAGGATTTTTTATGACTCTTCTAAAGGAAAACATACTATTCATATACAATCATACAAATTAAAGCTTACTATAATTAGCAAATCAAAAGAAATCGTCATTTTTAAGAAAATTGTTTGGTAATGATAATTAAAAGGAAAAAAGGGACATAATCAATAACATGACTTTGTTGTCTTACTACCATTGAATTAATATGATCGATTATCCTTATCATGTTGGTTCTTTCCCATATTTTATAACTTTATTTGATTTTTACTTATGGTGTAGGAATAAGGGCATATTCTTTTCTATTGAGATGTTCAGACTTCTTCCACCATCCCTACTCTTAAGGAGTGCTGAGCCATTCTTTATGTATAAGTAGGAAAGTGCTATATGAAAAAGAAAAATATTTACATATTTCACTAATAATTTTATGATTTGGAAGATGGAGGATAGGGGGTCTCATCAAGAGCCAGCCTACCATGATCATAAGGAAGCAAGTGAAGTGGCATTCCCATCATGGCCACCAAACCAGGGATATGGTCCAATGGAAAATTGCAAAATTAAGAAGTCCTTGGAACAGGAGGTCTCATCACGAGCCGGCCTGCCCACTTTTCACTTCTTCCCGATGAATGGCATTGTGATTTATCTGGTCACCACGCCAGCACAATGGCCTTCGTTCTGACATTTAACAAGCACTTCCTCAGCATAAATAAAGGACGATGGTTCCAAGGGTGAGAAAGCAACTTTGTCAAGGTTATGGACACCTGTGGGCAACAAAGCTCTGCTGATGGTATTGGAGTCACATTTATACACATCAATAGTAATATTAAACCCTTTTTCCTATATCTCTATTTAAATATCAAATGAAAGTATGAGCCCCTAACCTTTGATTTCGAACCTATTATACATGAAAATCATTATAAATCGATCACATTAGTTTGAGTTGGTAATAAACACATCTGCACTTATGTTTATCTTAAGCTTTCCCTTCTCCTTATCTTTAAATCATTACAAATCAGTTCTATATCTATTTACGATTTATCACACGCATTGATTTCAGCAAAATATATAATTTGATTGATTGTATCATGATTCTGCCTGCTTTTTCCTACTGTACAACTACTGCGCAGCACTTGCCTCTCTTAATTGACGGTCGAGGACAACCTATCATCCTTCAGGGGGGGCGCGGATTTCTACATGCAGATCAAATTCCGATATTTCTTTACCTATATGCAAACCATATCCCTACATTCTAGGGAATAAAAAAAACTTAACGACATTATTCCAATTCACCGTGCTATGCTGTTCCATTACAATCACTGTGTGTTTGGAAAGAAGTAACAGTGTGCAGAGACGATGGGAGGACGACCAATTCGCAGTGAGCCACAAGTGCTAGTTGTTTCTGATGCTGCACGAGATATTTTGGAAAAATTGGGATGGATTACATATCTCACAAGGATGCAACAACCCCATGAAACAGTGGCCACCAAATTTTTGCAGAACTTGCAGGAAGGATACTCCATGGTTAGAGGAAGAAAGATAGCTATATCCGATGAAATAATTGCAGAGGTGTCTAGAATTCTAGCGCAAGGAACTATATGGACTCAGAAGAAGGTCAGGATTCGAGAAGCCATGAAGATTTTTCAGGATGACGAACAAACACTAGTCGTCAAAGGCAAAGGAGTTCAGCCAGCATCATTGGAAGAACCATGGACGGAATTGGCCAAGATATTGCAGGCTTATATAACATGCAACGAAAGGAAATATGTGGTAAGACCTTGCCACCTTAAGTTACTGGCTGTATTAAAATAGAAATGCATTGTAAATTTTCCTGCATTTTAAAATTACTTACTGCATGATATTGCCCGTAGTATAAGAAAATCTTAGCACGCAGACATGGTGGTCATCCACCATTTCCTAATCAGATTAATAGTGAGTCGTAGTCTCGCCCAACAACAGACCAGCTGGGAAGAGTTGATATTCTCCATTGATGGAAGGTTAGCCTTACCTGCCCTGAAGCGGAAGAGAATGGCTAGCTCAATAGTTGAGCCATCAACTTGCAGACAGTCCCTCCATCAAAACAAAGTAGGGGAATGATACAAGGACTTCCGGGTAGCAGTAGCCAGCCCTTGGAATTGCCCAGCTCGAAGGATAAAAAACCTCCACAATTGGAAGAAGGAAGCCCTCGTACAGATGAGGAAGAGGAAATTGAGGGAGAAATTTGATACTCGAATGAAGAAGAAATAAGCCACCACACCAGTGGTGAGAAACAAACCAGTGCAGAAGAAGGAAATAATGAAGAAGAGGAAATTGAGGGAGAAATTCGATATTCAGATGAGGAAGAAGGAAGCTATCATATCTGTGAGGAGGACGAAGATAATCATAGCAGTGAAAGATAAGGAACAGAGCCTCCCAAAAATACAACTGTAAGTTCACCACGTAGCCCTTTACGGGAAGACCAATTGTCCCAAATTTTGGCCAATATGAGTGACTATGGGCAGCCTCATAGCCTTTTGGACCTTAAAATTGATATTAATCAGTTGCCGAAGCAATCTGTTGTCGAAAAAGAAACAGCTGAGGAAATGCTGGATGAAACAACAAACCCTAATGAAGGAATAGAGTCAGCTAGGGTTGCTTCCCCTGAAAAGCATGAACAAAAAAAGGGGAACACAAAAGCAATATCTCAACCTGAATGTTCTCAGGGGATTGCAGAGTCAGTTGAGGGTATAATTCCTGAAGAGTTTAGCCAAGGGCATATGAATATTGAAGAAGAACCCCAAGAAGAAAACAGAGAAGAGAGCCCAACTAAAGGCACGGCTGATGAGGACCAAAACCCTATTGAGCAAAAAGGTCTAGAAAAAGGAACAACGGTTCCATTAAGAAAAAGGAAGAAAGTAACTAAGATTGAAAAGCTTCGAAGGAATGAATGAAGCTTCACAAACTCATGGAACAACTCAGGCAAACCATTAGGATTCTTAGAATGAACCAAAGGCCCAAGCAAGCCCTAAAGAGAAGAAGCATAGCCACCAAGAGAGCTTCGAAAAAGAGGAAAGTGGCCGCTAAGATGAATCCCCAAGTTGCAGAAGCTATGGCTCAACCTAATTATGGAGATATGGAATAGAAAGCAACTGTTCCAGAAGAAGTTGTTCCAAAGGCACCCGCTTCAAGTGAAAACATGCAAGCTAGTAGTCAGAATACTTTTAGTGACCCTACATTATCCAGACTCCAAGAGGAGTTGGGACAGGCTCAAATGGAAAGGAAAAAGTTGGAAGAAGACACTGTCCCTAGGAGGAGATATCAAGAGTTGTAGTAGAAGATGAAGACCATCCATGAAGCAGAGGCTGAAGCCCACGAGAAGTGTCGAAAGGCAGAGGAAAAGGCTGAAAACGTAATGAATCAATTAAAATTAGCCCAGAATCGAATGGACACTCTCTGCTCATTATACACTGATGTCTTAGCCTGTAGATGCCTTGCCAAGAACTATGCTTTATTTTTATTAGAAAGATATTTACAACTAAAGATTAAGGTAGTTAGGGCAGGAAAATCTATAGAGCTAAAAACTATAGATGACTTTGTAACATGCTGCAAACTCTATGGGGTAAAGGTACAATGCCTCTTGTGTGAGTTTTATTTACATAATCTAATATTGGAAAGTGATAGTGAGACAAATCCTAGCCCTTTTGTGGGTGATATCCAATACCAAGCGTTTATTTCCTTTGCTGTTAATTAGTTAAAATGGCTTAAAGCCTATAATGTTTTTCAAAGGTAGGAAAATGAATTAGATTTGTGGGTTAGGAGTGAACCTCAGGACCCATTTCAACTATGGGCTAGGCAGAAGAATTTGATGACAAAGGAAGGTGTTATCCAAACATTAGGGTCTGTCCATAAATCGGTTATCTTGAATGGGATAGATTATTTCCTATCTATTAGAAACCAGGCTTACATAGCGGCTAAGGTCCAATGGGGAATTTCCAATCGAAATGTACAAAATAGAGAACCATTTAACTACAAAAACTTTGGGCTAGCTGCAGACTGCTTGGTTTCCATTCTGGATAGGGTGTAGGTTTCGAAGCCCCATTGCATGGTATCCTGCTACAGACTACAAAGCCATTTATGAACTACTCGAAGGACAGACAAAGCATGTTTTCGAAGCATTAGCTGCACTGCATGGTTTTAGGCCTTTTGATTAACAACCTTATCCGGCTTATTCTTTAACTGCTCTACATGTGAACTATAGTTTTCATGAGGACATGAAAAAGATTAAGCAGGGGTGTATGTTGAGAAATGGAAAAGGTATGAAATCACTGTGTATTTTCTCATTCTTTTACTATAGACATAATCCTTTTTACCTTCTAAAGGTGTTTTATTATAAGAATTATGGTAGAATTGGAAAGATGTATGTTTATTGTAAAAAGGTGACTAAAGATTGATTTTTGTTGATAAAAACAGGAATTAGACGAAGTGAACAGCTATACCAAAGGCGAGGCTGAGGCCAATGCAACTGCTGTTCCTCCAGCGTTAGACCAAATCCTGCCAAAGACAAGGAAATCTGAACGCATCGCTAAGAGAAGGCAGGGGACAGCTCGGCTTCGGTCAAAGTAAACCATGTGATAACTAAAAGAAGGGAAGTGAATCCCTCAGGATCCTTCGATCCTGAGGGATCGCTGTTCAAGATTCATATTATTCCTCGTCTTGTCCGTCAGGGTCTGATATATAATGCAACGCCTTTAGTGATTAAGGGAGTCGGAGATTCTTGCACTCAAAACATTCCCTTTGTAATATTGTGTTTTATTGACTGTTGGCTTTAGAGAGCGGTCTCTGTAATACTTTATGCTCGATTAATATAAAAGACGCGTTTCATTTCATCTTTCAAGTGTTGAAGTAGCCCAGCAGTGTTTCACTGGTGCTTAGGGCTCGGCCCTAGTGAAATCACCCTGTTGTTTGTATTTCTAACCATTTCTTACTGTTGTGTGAAGTTGTGTTTAAATTCATTACGATTACAGAGTTGATTGATTGCTGTTGGATTGAATACAGATTCATTGTGAGCATTAATGAACTGCACTGCTATTTTATCATTTGCAAGAAGTGTATTCGTTGTTTATTTACCTTGCTATCTTTATAAAGCTTTACTGTTCTATATTCAATTCTAGTTTTTGTTCTATTGGTTTATGATTCTTTATGATTGACTGTTTCGTAATATTGGCTGTCGACAGGGTTGAAGTATTAAGATTAGTTGCCTAATTGCGTTAAGTTTAGAATTGTTGTTCAATTCATTTTTGTTGTTCCATTCCTGTTTATTGTTCATTTCTAATTCATAGACTCAGATTAGCAGATAGATTGTTTATAGTTGTTGAGTGTGCATAGGAATTACGAATTGTTGTTCCTTTCCAGCTTTTGTTATTAGTAGAAGTTCCTTTTAGTTATTTTCATCAACAAGTAGTTTGAGTTTGATTTCATTTTGATTGCTTCAAGAACAAGACCACCAACTGTAGAGGACATTGGTTACTGCTTCCAAGTTCCAAGATTGGCTATCTTGCCTCAGTGTGATTTCAGTTGCATCGATTTCTAAGGGAAGGAGTTACTGCTACTGTATCCCTGATCGATGTTTGGCAGATTGATGTAGTTAAGTTTTCAAAGTATTTCCATTTATGTTACTCTAATTAGATTTCTTTACAAGCATTCATTTACTCTTGTATTTAGAATTCTGTACTACATCTTCATAGCATTACTCTTAGTTAATTGCAGCCTCAGACAGAGTACACTCTTGAAATAAAAATTCGCTCCTGGATTGATAATTAATGTAGGCTAATTAGGTGTTTAAAAGATACCTTTTTATGCTCCAACAGTCATTATCCTCTACTCGTGCATGGGTGTGTGAACCATGACTTCCCCCAAGACCTATGAAGTTCCATATCTAAATTATCTGCATTTGTACGTTGAAGCACATCAAAGGAAATTCATATGGCTACCATTCCATGATGGCATCAAGAGATAGTTTATATTGTTTGTATCTTTGAAAGGGAGTTGTCGACGACTTTCATGGACTTGCACGCTCATCTTCTAATTCACCTAGTAGATGAGGTTGAATTATTTGGGATCATTTCTTTTCATTGAATGTTCTTCTTAGAGAGGTACATGAATAAATTGAACGGTTTTGTTCGACAAAGATCAAAACTAGAGGGGTGTATAGAAAAGGGGTATATATCATATGAGTTTTTATATTATTCTAGTGAGTACATCAATAAAATAGACAAAAAACTAGGTATGGTGGTTTGGGACGATGAAATGGATGAAGATAAAAGAGAAGGGGAGCTTCTCGAAACAAATGGAAAGAGGCACATGATAAAGAGTAAGTGCAGGATTATCATTTTTCATATTACTACACGAAAACTATTCACACTAAACTTCATATTAATGCATATTCAATATCTCATACATATTATTCATGTACATTAGTTTGATTTGATCATCAACGAATTTAGAAATTAAAGCCATCAAAAAATTCATTCTTTACAATATGGAGGAGGAAATGAGAGGAAATGAGACAGTGATAGGAAAGAATTCAAATGGTTGAATGGTATAGGCATGCATTATCCTGATTATTTAAAAGAAATATGCCAATGAAATGCCCTAACAATTGGGTTATTAAGTAGTCAGAGAGAAATACAGTGCATCTGGTCATTACCCACATGCTGAAGAGGATGCACCAAAACATAGGGATTGGGTGAAACTACTCGGTAGTTATATTCTCTTTCTATACAGTTTTAAATTCATACTACACCTTTGAATTTTAACATCTATATATATTTTATAATTTTAATTATGTTTAGGTTATTAGACACATGAAACTATGATTTTTTCACTTTTTTGTTGGTGCATTTGTTCCCCTCTATGTGGGAATATGAACATCATTTTCACACAGAGGATGTCGTTGATGAATGCACGACACAAGACTTTGTAGTGGAAGTTGAGTTCGACCAATCTAGTTGTGTTAGCCACCACGATCAAAACCTAATGCAGGGGCCATTAGGTTACTTTGGAAAGATACAAGAGATCATTCAATTGGACTTCTCTTCGTTCCAATGTGTTATTTTTAGGTTGTAATCAAATATCTAATAAGTGTAATCAAATATATAATAAATATCAAAAATCTAATGTGCTGTTTTATTAGATATTTGATTACTTCTATTCATGTTGATGTACTTAATTTATATGTTGGTGTTGATGTGTGCGTTGTTAGGTCATGTTAGATATGTTCATTTAATGTGCTTACAGATAGATGTGTATGTGCATGATAGAAATTATTTGACATGTGATTTATATTAACAACACATTAGACATGTCTCTTCATTCAAATAAGTGTAATCAAATATCTAATAAAACAAATTCAGTGTCAGCCTGGTCTATGGTAAAAGAGGATGCATATTCAACTAATACATGATCAACGTCTATCGAACTCAATTGAGGTGGAGGAGGAAGTGGATGGTTTGTAGTAGAAGACGATGGGATTGTCAACTATTGCACCCTTAATGCGGTTTGGCGAAATCTAAGGTGGAGGAGAAGGTGGTTGTCCTGCTCTGTCAAGAGAAACATAAGGCACATCATATAGCTCTAACATCTCATCATCAGACAACTAATGAGGAGGTGTACTACCAAAAGGATCACCAGCACCTTGAATACCATGATTCAATGGGCTGATACTAATAGAAGCATCATGATCACCACCCTCACTATCATGATCATGATAATCACCTTGATCATCAGCATTTGATGTATATGTCGTTGCATGGTGTTGACATGCATCCCACATCGCTACTAGTACCCTACTAGCTCTGATGATATGCCACATAAGGGAGCTCATGCTATGTGGAAAATCCATATACATACCCACAAAAATATCCTCCACAGTGATATCTTGAGCCATCACAGGGTGGATTCTTGCAAACAAAACTTTGGACAATTTATTGCATTAGTCCATCTGCACTTGTAGACCAGCCCTATGACCCTGGACGCCCACGAGCGACTGAGGATGTGCCTTACCCTCTTGGGCCTTGTCCATATCCTCATCTCCTTTGACATCCAGTGGGGGAGGAGACATGTCCCCATTGAAGTTGCGAATGTTTACAAAATATATAGTACAAAAACATAATTAGATAATTTTATCAAACAATTTAATAAAACAAGTTAAATAATGTGGTAGAATAAATTTTATTCTAATTCATTAAAAAAAGAAAATGAAACTAGATTAATTTAAAGAAAACAATAATATTACCTATATCGTCTAGAGGCTTAGCCATTGTGAAGGATGTTGGGACACTCTCTCCAATTAATCCCTGCATATGGAAATGCCAACGCGAAAAACACATGGTCATCCTCACTAGCTAGTAGTGCCAGTGCCTTGAGAGAAATCCTGGCCAAATACTCTGAAAATACCCTCTTGGGAATAATATTCCCCCACTTGCACATCCATAACTAAATGATTAGCCTAATATGGTGACATTCAAATGTAGGACTTGTCTCTGGAAAACTATCAAAAAATAAATAAAATATATCGGAAGCAAAAGGGAAGGTCTCCCTCCCATGTCTTAACACACGGTATCTATCTAAAGCCATGCAAAACTACCTCAAAAAAAATGTAGATCATCTGATGCAACGTGGAACCTAAATCAAAGAATCAACATAATACAAAATATGGAAACTATTTTGCTTCCCATCAATACTAGAGTTTTCAATGGTGGTGACTAATAACGAGAGGCACCTAACCTCCTTTGAGGGAAAAGAATAAATTCATAGTTGTCCATGATAGACTTGAACAATTGATGGATGGACCACATTAGGCCCAACATATCTTAGAGTGTATTGAAGTTTAATCTAAGCTAAAACCCCATGGGGGAAATCAGGGAACTTGGGAAAATCTTCCCCTCTCCTAAATAGGCTAGTGATAAAGTATATATCATCCTTAGTGGGCCTATACCACGCTCTAGGACCGACATGGAAAGCCTACTCCTAGACACTCCTAGTGGATCAGATTCACCAATAGGATAGAGTATGCCTCCAAGGATGTATCCTCCTCATAGTACTCGAGGAGGCCTACATTCCTCAAGAGCGCTTATATCACTACAGTAATAGGGCAAGGGTATAAATCCATCTCCCTCTCTCTGGTCTGCCATGTTCGGATCATATTGTATGGGTCTGCCTATTGCTCCTACTCCTGCTGGTGCTCCCTATGTTGATGTCTCTGACACATGATTGAAATATAAAATACATAAACCTCATACATAAAATACCTTTTTTTTTTAAAAATTGAAACATGTATTTATAAATATGGAAACATAACTTTCAATTAAAAAAAAAATCAGCGGTGTGCTCAAAACATAGGCATGCACTGACATCGATGCAATTTCAACTATAACGACACTAATATCGGTGCACGCATAAGTATGACACATAGTTTTTGGTTCACAATTTTAACTTTTGATAGCGGTGCCAAAAACTTGTACACCCATGCAGGCAGATAACCTTTTCACACTGGTACAAAATGTTCAGGTTATTGAGTGCATCGAGCTATGGATATATTTTTAAATATTAATTTTGTGGTGCAATTGGTAAATATAAACACATTAGGCATGACACATCGATGTACAATATGTCACATAATTCCTGATGAATTCATTTACCAAACACACCACAACAACAATGGTGTGTTATGTTCACACACCGAATTGCGGTGCACCCTATAAATTTATAGGGCACACCACTATCGGTGCGAGCCGAAACTATTGAACGCACCGGGAAATTTTTTTTTTTTTTTTTTGAAAAAAAATGGAAAATTTAGTCTAATTTACAATTCTAATCCACTAAAAAATTAAATTACAAAAAAAAATAGACATTACTTGGACATTTGATCGTTGGGGAGGCATCGGGGACATGTAATCGAGAAATTTTTTTTTTATGACAATTTGAAAAATTTGAAAAATCAAATAGTGAGCATGATACGAAAGGATGGTGAGCAAGAGAAGCACTAACTTTAGGGAACTTGCATGTGGTAATAGTAGCACCAGTGCTTCATAGCTCTCTTGCACTATAGTTTGTAAAAATGAAAATTACAACCAGGAGGGTTTTTTTATTTAACCCTCCTCCAACGCATTTCTCCAATTGTAGCAGTGCCTGATATATCCAAAAGAATTGCATTTTTTTTATATTAAAAAATATCACCATGCTTTTCTTTAGACGCTTCGAGGAATTCCTTTAAAAGTACCACACTGGCATTGCATTTTTACTATAGCACTGCTATTTTTTTAGAAATTAAAAACCGCCTAGTAGTGCTCTTTAGAGGATGCCCCTGTGTGTTTTTCTTATGCTTATTGCACTAGGGATTCATTGGAAAATAACATCACATTTCTCTAAAATTTAGAACTATAGTGGTTCTCCTTACTTGTATGCACCGAGGCTTTTTACTACATAAATGGAACCGGTGCTGTCAATTATTCAATTACCAATGCATTATGTTATTTAGCACACCGTCTTTTTTATTTTATTTTATAAAAATAAATTTTCTATAGTGCACCATGATATATGCAACTCCAATGCTTGTATTGATAGTAAAGCACTGGTGCATTTGTATATTTTAGATGCACCATCCAAAAAAAAGCCGCTAAAACATCTTCCTGCCCACCTCCGCTAATGACCTCCGCTACAAATAGATTTTTGGGCTATTTTTATAGGGGCTTCCACAAAACCTCCACTAGAAGGTATTTTCCTTTTAGTGTTTCCCTCTTCCTGTAGCACTGCCATGGTTTCCTGTAGGATGCCATTTTATTCTTATAACACTACCCTTCTTCCCTATAGTAAGGAGATTTATTCTTCTAGTTATCTCATCTTGGCTCCCCTAGTGTTTGGATTCCTCTAGGAGGTTTGGGGTTGCTTTCCTATAGTTTTGTGGGAGGTCACCTCTTTAACTAGATTCTTACCCTTCTCTAATTCCCCATCATGGTGACTAGAAGACCCCTCAATGGTGATGGGGGTAGTTAATGTGGAAGGTTGAGGCTTCCCTTACTTGAGTCTACTACTCCTTATCATTTTGAAATAAAACTTACTTTGAGCTTGACATGTGTACTTAGGTCTTCCAAGGTGGAAACCACTTCTTGTTGAGTGTTTCCTTCTGAAAGGCTGAATTTTTTTTCTTGTCTTCTCCTCTTGTGAGGCCTATAAGGTTCCCCAAGAGTCTATTTTTCCATCTCTATTTTTTCCTTTTCCTTCTCCTCTTCAATTTTTTCTCCATTTTATTCCTCCTTCTCCTCTCATTCTTCCTATGTTTCAGCCCCTTATTTATATATGGGGCCATCTTTAACTATCCCTTAAAGTTCCAATAAGATCTTGCCTTTTGTTTCCAGAAAATATGCCCTATATATATCTACAAAATATTCCCATGACATGGTTTTTGATGTGCTCTAGAGCATCCATGACAATGAGCCTGATGAAAGCTGATGAGTAATGTAATGTTGTCTCCCTTATCTCTCACTTTGGCTCATTTCAAATATGGACTGAAGAAATACTAAGTCTACTTCAGATAGGAAATTATTTCTAGAACCTTAGCTTGTAGAGTAACCTAAACAGATAGTCATAAAAAATTAAGCCTCCCCTCATAAGATATTTATTTTAGGATGTTATAGGCCACTTCATCCCATGGGTAAGGTAGGCTCTCCCTTATAACCCCTCTATTATCTTCAATTTGTTTATCTTCAGGGAGGAAGAAGTTATTTTTAGCTGTGATGGCTTAGGTTCTATCCTCCTATCCCCACCTAAATCCTAGAGCCAATGTGGTCACCCTGCTAATGAGTTCCGCATTTAAATGGATGAAAATTCTTATCACAATGGTGGTGGCACTATATTCCCCTTGAGGTTGGAAGGCTAATACAAATTCATGGGTAATTTCATCATCAAACCCCTTGGTTATCTCAAAGAAAACCATCCATTGGTGATTTTTTAATATGTACCTGGCAGGAGGGTGTTGATGGATTCTTGTTGAGTCTGCGGGCTCCCTCCTATTAAAGCCTCCTCCCATGTTCCCTATTGTATCTTATTCAATATTTTTTTGTAAGGATTTTTCTGTCAATTATTAGTTTTTGGGAAACCTAGGGTTTTATTACAGAGATATGAGGAATGGTGTTATTTTTTTTATCAAAGGTAGGAAAATTATATGCCAAATTCAAAGAAAATTCACCCTTCTGCTAGGATTCTCTTACATAAGAAAAATCAGGATTTGATTTTTTTTAACTTTTAGTGGTTTTCTACAGGATTCCTTTATAGAAAAAATATGATCAATTCCACCAGATTTTTGTGCTTGTAAGGTGAGGGAAATTTAATAATTACCCCACCCTTGGAGACACCTTCATGGCTTTGGAGTTTTGGAGGAAACTTTGCACAAAATCGAGCCCTTTTCCACCTATCAGGAAATCCTGTAGCAACTAGTCATGATCTTGTAACACCTTTTTTATTTCCTATAACACTAATCCCTTATCCTGTAGTAGGTATTATTCAACCTTTTAGCTTCTTTGTGGCAGCCTATGGGACCCTTGGTGGTAGCTAGCTCGACTCTCGATGATGTAGTGGGCCTTTATTACCACTTTTGGAATGAGACTCTTGGTACAAATGAGTCTCCAACCTACTCTTTATTCCTCTTGTGGATCGGTGGAAACATGTTGTGTTAGATAGCCCCCACCTACCACCTTTTCACTTCTTCATAGACCCGTTGGCCCACTCCTTGTAATTATCACCTCCTCACTCTTATCATTTTCTCCACGTGGGATGAGAGAGGGAGATAATTTTACTTAACTATCGAGGGTAGTTGAGACTAATCACCACCTTTAACCTATAATTTCCTTGTTCCTCATGCATTCAAAACATTTTCAAATAATTATGTGCTTAAAGGAAGAGGTGAGGATTTTTCATACATGTGCCTACCTGGTGGTCTTTGCATGGGTGTTGAACACTTGATTTCTGTATGTTGTTCCTAAGAAAAAGTAATGGTTGATCTACTAGCTTCTTGAGGTTTCATCTTCTCATGATCGTTGTTGCATGCATTGGATTTTCTTTGATTATTTTTTAAGTTTTTCTCTGGAGATGTGCTTGAGTGGTGGAATCTTGACAACACAAACAAGGTTCTTCAAGAGGTGGATCAAATGCCACTATTGAAGGTGAATAGTGATCCTGTAGCTACCCAAAATCAAGGAAATGACTCTCCAATGTCTTCATGGTGATTGGCTCTCCATTTTGGTGCTCTCAACTATGGTTTGGTAGGGTTTTTTCATACTAGTACATGAGTATGTGTCTTCCTGTAGTAGTAACACAAACCCCTCTATGATCACAATATCCTTCAAATAATTCTTCTAAAAACTCTGATAATTCATGATCAATCTATGGAAAAGGATCAGAAGCCTTGATGTGGTGGAAATGTTGGAACAAGGGGTGAACGTGAGTATTTTTAATGGACATAAGTGGATATTTGGGTGGAATAGAGGTAAAATGGTGTGGAGGATAAATGACACTAGTACATTTGGGGGAAATTCCGACACTTGGTTTCGACACTTTTGACCAAATGTCGGAAATTTTCCCAAATTTTTTCAATCCCGCCCGAAACCGTCGCTATACCGACGTTTAGAGAAAAATTTCGCAATTGCGACGTTTGGAGGAAGACGTCGCAATTGCGACAGTATGCCCCAAAGCGTCGCTATTGCGACGGCTACCTCCAAATGTCACAATTGCGACACAATGTCTAAGTATCACAATTGTGACGTTTGGAGGCATCCGTCGCAATAGCGACGCTTTGGCCGTCGTCGATATAACGACACTTATATGCCTTTACAAAATCCGTGTCACTTATGGTTTATTTTTTATTTTCTTTTGCTTGAACTAAGTCTTATTTCCATGTGGATTATGTAATTTCACTTTTATTGCATATTATAGAATGTGTTTGTTTATAATATTATATGATACATGTGAGATAAAGGTTTATTATTTATCATATATAAATAAATTTTATCAATATTGTACATTTACACTTTTATGAGGTGATGTTATAAGTAAATTCATAAATATCTCTTTTAATCCTCATTTTACTCCATGAATATGTTTGGAAATGAAATTTCAATAGATTAATTTTCTCCTAACCTATGTATCATCAATATTGTACATTTACATTCTTATGAGGTGATGTTATAGGTAAATCCATGAATATCTCCTTTTAATCTTCATTTTACTCCATGAATATGTTTGGAAATGAAATTTCAATAGATTAATTTTCTTGCTATTATATGTTTTACGAATATATGGTAAGTAATTCTCTCTTGTTCTTCTTAGAAATAATTATTTATAATTTTTTTTCTTTTTCAAAATAGATTAAAAAAATTATATGAGAAAAATTATTAATTCATGATCAATATGTGTGTGTGTGTGTGTTGTGAGGAATATTTTCATAGTTCAACTTAATGGTTCATCATATAATCATGTGATCATCACCAATGATATATCTTAAAAAGCAACTGAAAAGCCATGTGTACAAAATCGATGTATACTCTAGAGAGTGGTTCTCATATCACTATGTAAATTTTTGTATGCTACTTCAACAAAATTATAAGATAAACTGTAATACACATCATATATGCACCATAAAAATTGCCATACAACTAATTTGTTTTAGGATACATGTGGAATTCTAGGGGTAAATTCCATATGATGTGTATATCAATCTATTAGGTGTTAGTAAGTTGTGAGTATCTAAGAAATGATAAGGAATATCCATACATCATGATCTTGTAATGTGATTATAAATTGTGTCTATAATTTCCATAAAATGTATAAATGAATTGTTTAAAAAAAATCAACACAATCAACCCTAAACAATGCTCATGATGTGGAATGTCATTGGCGAAACCAAAACGATGGTCACATGTCCCATTTCTATGGTAATGGTGATCATATAAATGTTGTAGTGACACTTGATGAGTAATTAAATAAATCTCAGAGTGTGACTCATTATGCCATATTTTTTTAAATCGTGATTTGTTTTCCTAGTTTTTACTAATTTGTTAACATATTTTATTCATTTGGAAAGCTAATTAATGATGCTTTAAGTAATTAGGACCTAATGAGAGATCATCTTCACATCTTCACTGAAATATATTAGGTAATTGTAGTCACTATATGAACCGCACATGCATGCTACTTAAGAAAAATTGAAATATAAACTATAATACACATCTTATATCTACCATAACAATTGTTATACAACTTATTTACTTCTAGATACATATGAAATACTTCAGGTAAATGCCATATTGTGTGTATAACAATACAGTAGGTGTTGGTAAGTTATGAGGATCTAAGAAATGATAGGGTATCCACACATTAGTGCCCTGGTGAATTTTTTGCATAATTTTCTATTTGTTGTAATTTTGTTGCTTGGATTTGTTATAGATTTCAAATAATACAATTATCTACCAATTGTTCTTTATAAAGAAGAAGTACAATAAGTAGTCACCTATACTTCCCCACTATGGTCAATGTTGATGTATGGCCTTGGCCCATTGATCTTACAATTAACTCACTATTCAATATTCAATTTTCTCCAGTTCAGCCCAATAAAATAAGGAAAACAGAAAATGAAGTCTTGATTTTTCTTTCTAGTGCTCCTACATAATACAAATACTCTTAAAAACCAATTAATATACAAATTGTCATCATTCATGCTAAAATCAGTTTGAATTTTTTTAATGAATCTTCTTACAATTAATAGATTACATTGCTCACAGAATAAGAGATAATTTAGAACTATGATTTCACAATAATAAATTACCCTAGCAGTTCAAACTTCGAACATACCTTATGAAATTAAAATATGGTAGGTTAATGAGCCAATCTAGTTTCCTCGGAGCCAATCTTGAGCTCGGCCTAAGTCTGAATGCCTTGAGAGTGCGAGTGTAAGGAACTAGACGCCTAAAGCTTTTATTTTGTGCTTGTGTAATTCATTGTTTGACCATCAAGCCAAGCCACCGGCTATATTAACACTACTTCATGTTGGGGCAGATTGGCATTCTAATTTTTTAGTGCTATAGCCGTACTTTTTCACTGCTTCACTAATCACAACCTTGGAAGTTTGCAGGGCAACGGGCTTTATTCTTTCTTTGGTGTTTTATGTAAAAGAAAGGATTTGTGAACTTTCTGTAATAGGAAGGGGAAAACTAAATTGATTCTAATTTTAAAATATCAATAATGATAAGTGGTAATTCCTTTATTAAATTTTTAGTTTTGAGTGAGCCAAAAAAGTAACTTTCCTTACTTTTTGAGTACAGCCTTGCAATTGCAAAGAGGACTAGTGTTGCAAAATTATTGGTAAGTGGAAATTAAAGGGCATAAGTGAACTTTTTGTAATAGGAAGGGGAAAACTAAATTGATTCTAATTTTAAAATATCAATAATGATAAGTGGTAATTCCTTTATTAAATTTTTAATTTTGAGTGAGCCAAAAAAGTAACTTTCCTTACTTTTTGAGTACAACCTTGCAATTGCGAAGAGGACTAGTGTTGCAAAATTATTGGTAAGTGGAAATTAAAGGGCGTAAGAACGTTTTTGAAAAAATTTCAAACGTCAAATTTAAGTATTCTATCCTTCCTAGCACGTCAAGGAAAACGGAAATCCACAAATTCTAGGAAAACGGAAATCCTTCCTATGCTGCTACATGAGTTAGGGTTTCATGTGGCAGCAGGGAACCTTGTATAGTTTTTCAAGTATAGGAAAGGAGAATATTGTCAGTTAATCATCACATGAAACTTCATCACCATTTGAAAATTGTGTCCCAATTTGAAACAATAAGACTACCCAACTATTTCATTATTTAATTTAGATTGTGTAATACAAAAAAATATCCTAGATAACTTAAATAATGTAAGCACTTTTGCAAAAATTTAGTGGGGAGAACCTTCAATTACATCTATTTTGAAGTTCCACTTGCATTTTTAGCCACTTTAATTAGTCTTTCATGGCTATTCTAGTAAAAAT
Organism: Pinus albicaulis; assembly: GCA_034641835.2. Taxonomy (NCBI): domain Eukaryota; kingdom Viridiplantae; phylum Streptophyta; class Pinopsida; order Pinales; family Pinaceae; genus Pinus; species Pinus albicaulis. The sequence continues at coordinate 419,615,454 of CM076574.1, read as the reverse complement.
TTCAACCTCTTGTAGAAATTTGTTTGTCACTTGTATTGGAAATGCAAAAATCAATTGCACGCTACATAAAAATGATTTTTTTAAAAACTACATTAACATTTGATATCACGTGCGCATTCGCCCTCAGCTCTTGTAGAATAGCATTTTCCCTCAGCTCTTGCAAAATGGTAAGTTCTTACTGTAGGCCCTTCCTCCTATAGTAGGGTTGAACCTATTTAGGTTTTTTTGGAACCTCTGAGAATACAAAGGTTGTGATTGATTACGGGGCACTGCCTATATTTTTGGAACTTCTTACCTCTGGGAATGATAATGTTCGAGAATAGGTAGCACGTTTATTTTAGAGGCATAAAATTATTCTTCCCAACTATCTTTATATGTCTGTAATTTTGGAATTTGATTTAAAAAACTAGTACCCAACTTTGAGTTCAACTGGTGTTCGTGTAAGGCTGTTTGGGCTTTGGGAAATATTGCTGGAGACTCTGCAACATTTAGGGATCTTTCCCTCAGTCATGGAGCTCCGAGGCAGGTGCTTGCCCAGTTGAATGATACTGCCAGAATTTCAATGATACGAAATTGTACATGGGCTCTGTCAAATTTTTGCCGTGGTAAACCCCAACCACTATTCGAACAGGTAAGTAGAACACATTTTCTGCCTCTTCTTCTTAGTTCGCAGATACTGTGGATTTTTTTTTATAGATCTTGGTGCTTGGTATATTTGGACGTAATATGGACCTAGGCGCTTGTTCATTACAATGTCTCCGTCATCAGGTTTTAGAAAATGCTCAGAAATTTGGGTTTCACAAGGGGATTACCCTTGCTTGCAATTATCGATTATCAATCACATTCAAAAAAAGTCGTTCGTAGCATTGCTGAGCTCTTTGTAGGTGAATTTCCGAGGCAATTTCACAATATCTGAACTAAATTTGTTTGTCCTTTTCAATACTCTGTGCTTGTAACAGAACCAGACAAACAATCTAGTGGCCAATGCAACAACAACAACACCTCCTGTTGCAATGCCTAAAATTCACCCTCTCTTCACGCATGAATGACTATGGCACCCTCTTTTGTGAATAGGTACTGGAGCTGAAGGTACTGGTTTCCATTAGGATCATGGAATTCAACATCCAAAATAGTATCAAATTCCACTGCAATAGTATTCCCCGGCGAGGGCAACAGTTCATTGAGACCTATTGGACTCATCACCCCCAAATAGCCTCCAGGGCTACCCAGAGTGTGATCATCTGGAGCAATAACAAATGCTAATCCATCCCCAATTGAAACAAGAACAGGACCCACATTGGTTACAGAAAACGAGAAACACATTTTGAAAGAAGAAGAAACTTTTGTATTAGGGTCCAGAAATCTAACTGGTCTATTGTACAATGCCCTACCTACACTTCAAATTGGTACTCCCAACTCCATGCTAAGGCTCACTGTGCCATTCTTCAGATGAGCATCTTAACCTGAAGTTTGATTCCAAAAAACCCAAGTCCCTTGTTCTATGCCCAAGACCTCTATTACAACGAGTAGAGTTCTGAGCAAAATACTTCACAATAGGAAGCAAAAGAAACATCGCAAAATTGCTCCGCTTTAGACTGATAATTTTCTGTGCGAAAATTCAACTGCGGACAGTAAAAACATAATATCAAACACAACCAATCGACAATGGAATTTGAACATGAGGATTTATAACCACAGAAAACCCTCTCCGGGTTAAAAGAATTCCGGAATGGCTTTAAGATTCTACTAATGAGCGCTTACAACACCATAGCAATTACTGTCATAATGAAATCTACTAGAAGCAAATACCTTGTACAGTTTCTACATTTCCACAGTGGAAGAAAGAATCTTGTTATCTCTCATGATCTGGTTTTGTGGTCAAATCCTTTTCTATGGCTGTCTTGTTCTGCTAAATGTGGATCTGTCTTAGCTTTGGCTCTGGTTCTCATTTAGGATCGTGGCTATCTGATCTTGCTGTGGCTTTGACTATACAAACTTTTTCAATAGGAAAATGTTGACTCTGCTATATATAGGAGCTTCAATGGGTGCTCTCAAACACTTTTTTGGGCAGCTTTGTTTTGTCTCTGATTCAAGGCAGAACTATGTTGGCCTTGGCTTTTTATTCCTTGGAACTTAGTTCTCTCATATTTTCCATCCTATCCCCAGTTTGCTACCGATAAAGACATAACTTCATGATATCAAAATTGACTATTTTTGGCCATTTATCTTTAGTAATGGTACAACTTTAATTTGGTGCATTCATACAGTATCTGAAGAGCACTCTCAAGCTGTTATTCAATATTTTAGCATAACTACTACATTTAACTGCCATGCTCTAATATTTATATCAACCATAAGAATTCTTAAGGTAGTTCCATGTTTGTGAAGCAGAAGGAATGCTTCTGACAGCTTCTTATCATAGTGGTACAATTTTGTTCGCAGTTTATCTTTTATAAACCTCCAATTTTCCAAACATAGTAGAGACTACAGTTTGCATCTCAAATTTTGGACAAATCTGTTTAGTATTCTATAGAAAATGCATTAAGAATAAAAAAATCCCACAATTTGTAAAAAGCCCACAATTTGTAAAAAGCCCACAATTTTGTAAAAAGCCCACATTTTATTAAAAATATAAACAATTTGTAAAAAGCCCACAATTTTGTAAAAAGCCCACAATTTGTAAAAAGCCCACTTTTATTTTCTTTTTGCTTATTGAGCTCCCATTGAGTTCAACATGTCTTGGGTTTTCTACACCATTGAGAGAGATAATTGCTAAATATAATTATTATTTTCTTTATAGGATAATTTTCATCAATGGAAGAAAACATTAGAGGTGGAAAAAAAAATTCAAAAGGGTGAAAGGGTGATGGTAGAGTTTATTGCCCTTGCAAAAAATGTTGTATGAGAAATAATGTTAGAGTTTTAATAGCAACAGCAACAATGCATTGTAGGAAATATGGGCACATTGATGGTGGATCGAATGACTATCGTCCCATGGTAATTAATTATCTATCTTCATTTTGATTATATCGTAAAATTTTATATTATTTTAATATTTTTTATATGTGCACTAATGTTTAATTATTAATGTTTGTAATTTTCATAAAGGCACAGTTGCCCCCCAACTTTTTGCAGATGATCAACCAACTTCCACAGCTAAATAGTAGTATATTAGATGATGTTGCACCAGTACAAGAGAATATTGTAGCAAATATTAGTATTGGAAATGATGTTGTACAAGGTGAAGAACATGAAGCGAATGATGAAGGTAATTTTAATGGTCCCATGGAGGTAGATCATGATGACAGTAATGAGACAGTTCACATTAATGATGGGACAAATCAAATGCTCCAAGACTTGTATGGTGAGTCAGATGATGATGGTGGAGATAGCAGTGACGATATTTATGATGTACCTCTGATTGAAAGGTCAAGTGAATGAATTTTTGAACACTCAAATGCAACTCTTCTCTCTGCTACATTGTTGCTGGTGAACTTAAAGGTTATGAATAATTTGTCGAACAGATGTATGACACAACTCCTAAGGTATGCAATATGTATATATGATCACATATATGTAAATGTTGATTATTTTCCTTTTTTTTAGTTGTAATAAATGTGTAAAATAATAACTTATATATATATATATATATATATATATATATATATATATATATATATCATAGTTATCAAAACCGGCCAGTCAGGACGACTGCCGGTTGGAACCGGCCTTGCAACCTGGTCAATAGCCTATTCTCACCTGTTTTGGCCAGTTAACCGGACCTAACCGGCCAGTTAAGTACAGAACTGACCGGCCGGTTAGGTGCTCCTCCATGAGTTGCAAATTCCTCAGCGTCTCCTCCATGAGCTGCAAATTCCTCTATTATACTAGCAACAAACTTGTCTAATAACTCATACTCAACACCTTATAGTAGCAACAATACACATGATGACTAATAAATACAAGGTTGGCTAGCATAAAATCCCTGGCAGCATGCAACTCATCAAGTGTACTTGATGACAATTTCTGTTCTCAAAACAATCAACAGCAACCTTATTTCACACTCAGCTAGGAACTGTCAGACCCTCTCTCTTTGCTCACACATAGCAGCAGAATAAACACAAAACCTTTCACACAGCATACAAGCAATTTGATCATGGCATCAAGACTGATGCAAATGGTCTGATGCCACTCAAGGGAAAACAACATACAACCTAATGAAAATGTGACTGGCAATAATAAATTGACCACTAGAAAATTCCCGCTTGGAAATGCACTAAACTGGCCATTGAGTTTTCTGGGTTTTAATGAATCTTTTCAGTGATAAATTTCATCAAACACATTGTGAGAAGACTACTGAAGTTTTAATGCTCTCTCAACTTGTTACAAATAGCACTAATAGTGGGTTTCATAAACCAATTCAATACCTCTAAGTGTTGTAGATGTTTTTCTAGAAATTTATTGCCAAGCAAACATAGATAATGAAGAATACAAGATCTTCAAAATGCTGGTCTGATATATATATATATATACTGAACCCAGAATTGTCTTTAAGGATGATACAATGAATTGACAACAGATCTAGGCAGGGACAGATTGTATATTACAATATTAACTCAGCAATAAAACACAGTGAATAATATAAGAGAAACCTGATACATTACTTCAACAAGTTTGCTTATGTATGTTTCGATGATATGTATTGCACTTGGTGCCATTTTGATATATTCACCTTTGCATGGTATATAAATGAGCAAACTTTTCATATTTTGTCTCTATTGGCTTGGAATCATGGTTGCAAATCTTAAAAATAGTTTTTTTTAATTAAAAAATAATTATTTAATGTATTTTTTTTAAAACCGGTTCATTGAGATCTGACCGCTACTGGTTAGACCAGTTCCGGTTCAAAACCCGGTTCATTAGCTCCACTGGTCCGGTCACCGGTTCCGGTTTTAATAACTATGATATATATATATATATATATGATTAAATATCTTTACATTAACTAGTTTTTGTTTATGTTGTAGATTGTTGGGTGAATATTTGTTACCATCGCCAAATACTTTACCTCGAACATATCGAGATCTACGTGCTACTATGAAACACTTTGGAATGGAATAAAACACTATAGATGCATGTCTTAAAGATCATATTATATATTACGGAGAACATGCATTGAAAAAATAATGTTCGAAATGTGGTACCAGTAGATATCAAACATATCAACTAACCAAAATGGTGCCTCAAAAGGTTCTTCGTCATATTCCTATAATTCCATGTTTGTAGCGAATGTTCAGGTGTAACAGCATAGCACAATTTATGGATTACCATTCAAAGAATACAAGTGGAGATGGTGTTCTTTGAATGCCCGCAGATGGTTCTACATTTAGAGAAATTGAGGAAAAATATGTAGATTTTAAAAATGAACCTCGTAATGTCAGGCTTTCATTGGTAGCTGATGGTGTTAATCCATTCGGAGATCTTAGATCTACTTACTCAATGTGGCCTATTTTCATTATCAACAATAACATTTTTCCTTGGATGTCAATAAAGAGGGAGCACATAATGTTGACTATGATTATTCCAGGTATTTGATACATTATTTTTTTGAATGTAACATTTTCATTTCTCTTGTTGTTTGCATAAATATATATTTTATTTATTTACTTACTTATATATACATATATCATGGTAGTAATTATTATGTACCATAATTTTGAACAATTAGGTAAGTACTAGGTCAAAGATATTAATGTATATATTGAGCCTCTTATCGATGAGCTAATACAATTATGGCATGGCATCACTATGTATGACATCACTAAACCAATCAAGCAGAAGAGATTTCAATGTCATGGAATGCTTGTATGGACAATTCATGATGCCCCAGGACTAACACATGTTTGTGGTATGTAATATTTCATTGCACTTTAATATAATACATAATTATCTAAATTAGATATACCATATTGCATGTTTTAAAAATGATCTCATAGTATATTAATTATTATTGATCCATCTATTGCAGGTCTTCAAACAAAGGGTAGATTTGCATGTCCAGTTTGTGGCCCTAAGATGAAGTATCGTCATTCGCCAGACTTAAGAAAGATGGTGTTTGATGAGTTTAGGCACTTCCTCTCTAGGAACCATAAGTATCGTAATACTGAAAAACATCTTTTCAATGATAAAGAAGAAACTGGATTAAAACCACGAAGAATGACACCTCAGTTGTGGATGTTGGAATATAACATAATTAATAATCGTCAAGCAACTGGTACGTAATTTGTGTATATATATATTATTTGTTTATGTAATGTTTGGAATTTTTGTTTTAACTAATGAATTTATTTTATTGTATTTTATAATTAATATTGTTCTGAATTATTTTATTCTTTGATATCAAGGTCATCGTCGCGGTGAAGGTACTAATATTGTACTTCCACTTGGAATGAAATGTTATCCTTTTCAATTCGTGAGGTTGCCCTACTATGAGGACCTAAAATTAGCTCATTTGTTTGATACAATGTAGGTCGGGAAGAATGTGACAAAAACGTTATGGAAAACCATAGATGGTGCACATGATAGAGATAAAATTGACAAAATTTGTGCTAACATTGAGAAATCGAATCATGCAATGAAAAGTGTGATCGACATATCAAATAACAATGGAGGTCGAAATTATAATAATATTCCATGGTTATTAACAGAACAAAAAAGCAATGATGTAAAAGAGGTTGTTAGAAGAATTAAATTTCCAACAGGTTTTGCTTCAAACATAAATAATATCTCAACGAAGAAAGGTGACTTTAGTGGGGTGAAAACACATGATTGGCATACCTTTGTTAAGGTAATTTTTTTGGTATACGTTTTTGTATGTTATTGCTTGAATACATATTTTAAATTTTCATTTTTTCTGTTTAATTTGGAAACCAATAACGATTCATTTTTTATTGTTATAGTATGTTCTACCTGTATCTCTCCCAAACGACTTCGACAATAATGTCAAACAAGTTATATATGGTCTTAGTAAATACATGAGGTAAGTAGTTTTGATTTATACGCAAAATCTAATTGATACAATTTCTTTTCGTACTTAATGAAATGATGTATTAATTTACTTGTAATGAAATATATATTATGTTTCATTGAAATAACCTTGCGTAATGATTTGCAGATGATTTTCATTGAAAGAAATACATCAAGATGAAATAAAGTATTGGAAGAGAGAAATTCCTCGGCTAATGTGTGAAATGCAAAAGTATCTACCTCCAACATTTTTCAATGCACAAGAACACTACTTGATACACCAAGTTGAGGAGATTGAAATGTGTGGACCATTACACACAAGGTCAATGTGGATGGTCGAGAGGCACCTGAAATCCTTGAAGGCTTTGGTTAGACAAAGAGCACGACCTGAGGGTTCTATGGTGGAGGGATATGTGGTATATCAATCCATGGTGTATATTATTTATTATCTTCCTATATTAGCTGCGCCAACCATGAAGGCAGTGGATTGAATTTGGGATGTGAACTCCATCAAAAAATTTGAAGTGGAGCACCTATTGGGAAAAGGTAGAACGAACAAAGTGAGAGGTAAAAGATTTATTATGTATAATACATATAATGTTTCATTTTTTTACATCATGTATATGATCATTATATTCATTTAGGTCTTATTCTTTCATAGTTTATTAATTAATATAATTTACCATGGTTATAAGTAATATTTATTAATATTGGTGAATTATTGTTTTTTTATTCAGGTGCTCAAGATTATGAGGCACTACTTTTATGCATTGCAAACAATCTTGAGTGGATGAGTGAATGGATTGAAACATGTAAAGCACGTAACGACGGTAGGTTATCATGGCAACTACTGTGTGAATTGATTAGAGAAGTGTATCGTAGTGGAGATGGAAACGTTACGGACAGGGAAATCGATTTAGCATATGGTTTGAAAGATAGAAAGGTAAGAAATTAATTCACCTATTTTATTCATTACTTATTTTATACTATATTTATAATGTGACAAGAAGTTTGATTTTTCAGTTAATTTTGATGCTGTGTAAATTATATGTTTAATTATTAATTGAGAATGCATCTTTTTCATGTTTGGCATATTGCAGTTGAAACACCACAAGGCTATGTGGTGCAATGGTCGTCAATTTCGCGTTAAACAGTTGGATGATAACAGGAAAACTTCTAATAGTGGGATAACTGCAGTATTCCAGGTCACTAATGTTTCCTCCAGGAGTGATAGACATCCTCGAGAATCTAAAAATAGATATTATGGGTTTTTAGATGATATAGTTGAGTGTGACTTTAATTCCTTCAAAATAGTTTTGTTTGACGTCAAATGGTATAGGCTACGAATGAATGTACGTGATGATGATAGAACACTTATTCAACATGACAATGGATTTCCAATGGTTAAAACATCGCAGTTTGAAGCAGGGAAAGATCGCTATGTTTTTCCAAGCCAATGCGAACAAGTCTTTTACTCAGAGGTTCCAGGTGAGAACGAATGGTCATTTGCTATTAGATATGATCCAAGAGGAAGGCTAGTAGAGTATACTGCAGAGGAAGAAGATGATATTGATCTAGAAGAAGATGATGCAGTGGCAAATGAGCAGGAAGATGCATTGACAGACGAAGAAGATATCTTAGAAGATGAACCATGCATAAGAGATGAGACAACAATTATTGATGATGATGTCGATGAGGATATTATTGAAAATGACATAATTGATGATGATGATGACATGGTCGATCATTTCAACACCGTTTCTGAATCAGATGTTGATATAGATGTCGATCAGTTGGATGAAGAACAAGAAGATATAGAAGAAGAATATTAATATGGTATCTACTGCCAGTGCCCAAAATTGGTGGTACAGGCCATGTGGGCCTCTTATGGTATCTACTGCCCGTGCCCAAAATACATTTAATATTTATGATATTTGTGATGGAGATCCTGTGATTTCAGTGTGTTTGTTTTGAAAGTTTAGGTTTCATAGTAAATCATCAATGGGCTCTGAAATAAGGCACATTGAAATCTTGGATACATGTTTCATGCCAAAATCAGTTGTATCTTCCATAAATACACAATCTTGGACCACTCTGTATAAATCTACTTCTCAGACAATATTACATCTCCCTCAATATACAGGTGGTGTTCTTACATGCATAGCAAAGGCATTGTTTTGGCAATCATTTTATAAGTCACTAGATATTGTGGGTACAAGGATCTAGGGTCTCCACATGTAAGTGTGTTGCTCGGAGGCTCACTCTGTCTGTCCTTAAATTTATAAACATAGTAGTATGCCAATGCTTCTTTCATTTTGTATGCATAAGACGATTTTTCATCAAAGTCCATAATTGTTTTTAAGTTTTATCCATCCAAATTTTGTTGTGAATGCACAGGTATTTGGCTCAACACAAATCTGTTATATCTTTGTACTTTTCCTTTACTAACTATTTGAAATTTCTAGTTATATTTAGAGGTGCCTTTTAAGGGATGAGGGGAATTACTTGGATTTAGTGTTGCCCACTCTCAATAGAGGCTTACAGTAAAATATGACACATTGTGTTGTATATCAGTGGTAGTTGGGCAGCAACAAAATCAGTTTCATGCTTCAGTAGATTTATTCTTCTTGGAAAGCTTTCAGCTGACAAAAAAAGGGGAATGAAACATGCAACCAGTCCCCTTCCTTTTATTGGACCACCTGCTTTCTTTTTATGAGAGCATCTACAGGCTAAAGTTACTAGAAGTGGTCAAAAGTGAGTTTGGTTAGTTGGCAAAGTCCAACTATTCTTAGCCCTCAACAATGTTTAAATACTTCATAGGCATGTTAACCCCTCCTAGACTGTGTTGCGTAAGTGGGTTTTGTAGAATTTTATGCACTTAGGGTTAGACTCAAATTTTTAAATTTGATGTAATTAGGATTATATTCAAGTACTGGCCAAATTGGTAAAATTGATACTCAGCCATAGCTGAAAGGCAGTAATATGCAGTGGAGTCATTCTATGAAATGATTCAATTTGGCATGTGAATCTCACATCTAAGGGCCATTAAAATCCCATGGATGGAGACTGATCAGGATTCAAAATTGCTGTTACTATTAGTGGAGGTGGGTATGGCACAAGTACAATAAAAATACTGGCAACAATAGTAACATCATAGATTCAGAATCTTAATCTCTATATTAAATGAACATTAGAATGTAACTTGATTTCAGTGAAATATCTAACAGGTTTGTTCTAAATCGGACCTGAAATGCTCACTTGTAAAGATGTTTGAGGCTTGAGGTTGTATGACACTGCAACAATTGACTTGTTGAGTACATGATGACATTAGGTCACTATGAAACTGAATATATGCTACTTCGGTACGAAGATTGATTGCTTTTAGGTAGGCTTTCAGTTGTGTAGAGTGTCTTGATTTTTATCTGGTCATGCATGTATGCTTGTCCTTTAGAGTGTTTTTTCTTAACCTGACAACAAAAATTTTCCGTCCATTCATTGGTTTCAAAGAATTTTGACTGGTACAAAAGGAGCCTAGACGTGTAAGCACAGTCTAAATTTTGAGTATTCATTGATAAATTAAGCTTAAAATGATAGCTTGGATCTTAATTTATGTGTCAAGTTTTTATAAATGCTTGTTTGCTATTGAAGAAAAGTATATTTTGTTTATTTATTGATAGATAGAAACTCAAATGATTTTAACGAGGTCTAATGAAATGTTGCAGCCTGGTGGAGAACCTCTAGTGTTATGTTTTGTTGATTTTTCTGATGCAAGATGTGCCGCAACTGCCTTAAAATTGATGTTGGTTGCACAAGGATTCGTTCCTGTTTTACTGTCAAATTTTCTCTTTATGGTAGCCTTCTCTTACTACCATTACCTAAAATTTCTAGGCTATGATGGTAAGTTTCTTTTGATAAAAGTTATTAGATCTGAACTGAATTAAGGTTCCATTTTTTAAGTTGTTTCTATACGTTAATCTTTAGTACTTCAGATATTTCTGTGCATGTGCTACAGTGTTACCCTTCTTGGATAAGAAAACATTTTTCCTCTACCCTATTGGCTTTATTATTATTCTCTTTCCATTTTGTAAGTGATTCAGAGAGCCTGCAAATGTATATTTCTTTCAGTGTTTTCAAATTTGGTTTTGAACTTTCAAGTTTTCTGTTCTGCTAACTATACAATGTTTGTTATGTGTTATTTTTTCAATCTAACATGAACATTATATGTTTGTGCATTATATGTTTAGTGGTACTTGCTAGCTTCAATCCTACACGATATGTTTTGAGTTTCTACTATGGCTAGAAGCGTTCAAAGGGAACCATTTTTATAAATCACCACTACCAGGGCTGGAATTGTAGCTGATATAGGAATGACCAATGGGTGGTATGAAAATTTAGCCACGTGTAGCTCTTTGTAAATTTGCTAATTTGCATCTCAATCACCTGCATTAGTTAGCAGAATTGTGTATTAACCGAATGGATACTTGGTAGTTTTCTGAGTTTGGGTTTTCATTTTGCTGGAGTCCATTGTTGTAAATTAATAGATTATTTTTTCCATCTTCTGTGGCAAGCTCTCTCTTTCTCTGACCTGCCATTTTCTGCCTTTTTCATTACTAAATTTCATGTGCAAATTCTCAAGTTGATTGAACAGAAATGGATGTGGATTTGCTAGTGAAATCAACAATTGGAAGACATTTAACTTTCTATCGAGATCCATTTTAAACACTAACGAAATGTGATATACCGATGATACCCTGTGTTTAATTTTTTTTTTAAATTGTTTGGCAGCCATTCTAGTCCAAAAACATTGTGGACATGATCTAAAAGCTTTAGAACGAAATTTGTTGAATCCACATATATCAGCCATTTAGTTTTTGCAGATTGTGACAAAGAAATACAATGTATCTGATGTTGGATAGTTAGGGCTCAACAGAGAGTGAATATGGAGTCTGAAATAGCATACGAGGATATCCAAAACTATGAAAGTAGAGTATTTATAAATCTTTTCATCAGATAGTGCATTAAAGAGTCCAGCTAACATAACCATTATTAAACAAATTACAAAGCACTCTTCCAACTAGCCAGTGAATATGACCTAGGGAATCTCAGAAAAGATGTCATCAAGTTTACAGATGATCAAAAATACCACCATGGTTGTGCATTGCATGGTTGATATGTTGTACAGGTGGTTTGCGTCCAGTTTCTTGCTTCAGGGGATTATAAAGTATGAAATTTAAACAATAGGGATGACAATGTTATTGATGCAGGGGCATTAGACCCAAGACAACTTTTGTACATAAATAAATGTAAAGGGGGGTCTCATGTTTTATTTCCCTATGAAATTATCCATAGTTGAGCTAATTTAGTTAATTTGTAGAGGAAAATGTAACTGCCTGAATGATTAGTGGGCATAGGAAGAGGCAGTCTGTCTCTGTTTGTCAGAGCGTTAGTCTAATTTGGAACTATAGGAATTTGAAGAGTTTGTGAGTCATCGATAAATTCGAATCGATTCATTGTAATTGATATAAAAATAAACCTATGTGACAGAGTCGGGAGACTTGCATAGGCTGCATATAACTGTAGAGGAGACAGGGTAGAAGAGAAGGGCCAATCGATTGAAGATTTGGCCAGCTAAAAGCTTGTAAGTTTGGTCACTGTATAAATGAGGAATTTGTCTCAGTATAACTGTGCATTCGTTATTTAACTCTGTGTGAGAATACCTTGAGTATTTTTGTATTGATTGATTTAAATTTTGTGTGGAATGCCTTGAATATATGTGTGAATAATCTCTGTAGTTGAGTTGAATGATGTCCTGTGTAACTGGAGGGCTTGAATGGTACTCAGTATCTGATGAGGTGTTGATTTGTTTATGAGTCTCAGTGCTTAACTGCGTGATAAACCTGTGTTAAAATAATATATGAATTGTGTGTGTAAGTTTCGTGAGGGCGTGCATAGATAGTACAGGTCGAAGTCCTGTATTAATCGATGTTGGATTTTGTATGGAAGCCACACCCCGCAACTTGTTGACAATCGAATCCCAAATATTCTCTAACCTCGTGTGAATAGACCAATGGGAATCAATGAGGGTTCATGAAGGATGCATGTAATTTTTATTCTTGGTTGTCGAGCAAGAATCGAGGGAGAGTAGATATTGAACTGTATTCTATGGACAAGATTCAGTTTTGAAGTCAGGTGGAACCCTGAGCAAGAGTAGTCGGAACCGTGAGGGTCGCATAGTAAAGACGGGTTTCCGGCATATCACACCGCTTTTATACGATAAGCTTTATTCCCCATTTGGATGCGATCAATTCCATGGGCTGACACGTGGCCTTCAGTAGTTTTGGAAAACCACTCTCATAGCGAGTTAATGATCGTGCAATTAACTCGCGCGATATCCAGTTGGATCGTCGGATCGTCGAAGTCGGTATGACGTATTATCCACCGTTGGATGTGGAAGCGTCATAAGCGCTGGGCCCCATGCATATATATATGTTTATTGTCGTTTTCCTAACTGCAGTTTATGGTTTTAACCATGATATGGCATGTTGGTCGCATTGACACAAGTTTAATAATATATGTGTAGCCTGAACATTATATAAAGCCCCTGGTTATAAAATGAATGGTATCACTAAATGCTAGTGAGGTCCACCTTGTTATATGTTTGTTGTGGTCAAGCACTATTGTAATAAGGACCGTGTTCCAATCCCAGCCAACCATTAACATAACAAGTGTATGTATGTATCGGCCAAGGGTGATGGGTTTATATGAAATACGGGGTTTTAACCAAAAGAGAATATTTAATTAATATCTCAATCTCAGATTGAGATATTAATATACACAGGTGTATTTAATTTGTCAATTAAAAGGAAGTAGAGTAGGTTGAGAGTAGAGCTCCCCCAAAAGAAGAATGAATCTGATGGTATTGCATGAGATATTACATGCACATAATAAACCTTGAAATTAATATCTCAAATCTCTGAGATTTGAGATATTAAAGCTCTCAGAATTATTTTTTTAATTTGCCAGTCCTCGACATAAGAATAGGTTGAGATTGAAGTAATGAGAAAATCGGGACTGTGGGTTTACCCCGCCATCAGTTATATTCTATATTTCCATTTTAAACACTAACGAAATGTGATATATAGATGATACCGATTGCAGATAGTGTTTCATTGTACTCAAAGGGCCTCTAACAATCGTCAACCTTAGTAATAGTATTCTTCATTAGAAATTTCAGTATGAAACCGCCTAAATTTCTGACATCACAACTATCAAGTCAATTTGTTATGACTTTAGCTTCATTTCTTGCAAATACTGGAGAATTAAAAAAAAAAAAAAACGTTACTCATATTTAACTGTCTCTAAGTAATCGACCGTGAAATTTATGTTAAAGCAACTTAGCACAGAATGGAATTGCAGTATACAAATCTCAAAATTGGAAGATTTCATTACCTACAAGGACTGGAATCAGCTTGGCACACTGTAAAACAAAAGTAGGCAATAAATCAATAGCGGTTTATTTTTTTTTTTAAATTTTTTATCAAAGCATCAGAAGACCGATGCCTTCAAAGCGTCGGAAGAGCGACACCTTCAAAGAATCTGTAGAGCTACACCTACAAAGTGTCAGTAGAGCGACACATTCAAAGCGTCGGAAGAGCGACACATTCAATCTGTCGGTAGAGCGACACCTACAAAGCGTCGATAGAGCGACACCTTCAAAGCGTCGGTTTTGCGACGCTTTAAAATCGTGGTTAGACGTCGGAAGAGCGACAGTTTAGAAACGTCGGAAGAGCGACGTTCAAAATGTCGGAACGCATGTCGTCGGAATTGCGACAGTTATAAACGTCGGACGAGCGACGGTTTTGAAAATGTCGGAAGAGCGACGATTGTTTAGAAACCTCGAAAAAAGTGTTGGTATTGGGACACTTTTGAAAAGCATCGGAATTGCGACGTAATGGCTAACCACGTTTTGTCCCGCCTCGAACTGTCGCTCTTGTGACAACTGTGTGTCGGAATAGCGACGAAGTGGCCGTCAGAAATTGGGCCAAATTTTCTAGTGTGATGAGGGTGTGTTGGACCCCTTCTTCTATTCTTCTATGAAAAACATAAGGTTTGAACCCTTTTTATATTCTAATCACAATCCTGTAGCAAATATGGAAAATCCTTTAGCAAGACAGGACAACCCTATAACACTCTAGTACTGAGGTAGAATTGAGTGATATGGGTGACCTAGTGATGGAGGGACTTGGGGAAATCAATGAAATGATGGAGGACATGAAAAGAGATGGCTTGGTGGATGGAAAATTGGAGCTTTGAATTTTTCTCGCTATCTAATATCCTCTTTGGGTTGTGATTGGAACCCTACAAAAAAAACATGTTAGAAACAACGATGAAAGGGTTCTCTTGCTTTTCCTTTTCCTTTCCTTTTTTTTTTTTTTTGAGAGAGAGAGATTTCTAGGTTGCCTCAAAGGAGGTTTTGAACCTATAGGACTATCTCAGGTGCCTCAAAGGAGGTTTTCACCTAGGGATATTTTTATTTTTTGACCCTTGGACTACCTCATGGAGGTTTCACCTAGGCTTCTTATTCTTTTTATTTTTTTCCATTTTTTCCTTTTTATTTTTTTATTTTCTTTTTATTTTTATTCTTCTATGATCAGAGGCTAGATGAATTGAGATCTATGAAGACCTAAATTACATTCATCTCCTTTCTTATCGAGCTGGTTTGCAGAGATTTAATTGGTAACCATTAACTAAGAGTGGGATTCCTTCTTAATAAATTTTTATGATTTGGAAAAAGTCATTATCATGACATTTTTCAAGCAGAGAAGGAATTAACGACCTTGTCATCAACTTTCCCTTGAATTCCTTGAATCTAGAATCATATAATAGGGCCCAATCACCCTCTTGGAAGGTCCTCTCTCTGATGGTTTTTTCATGCCAAATCTTCCTTTGCAATGAGACCACCTTCGTACGCATGAGGACTTGCAATCTAATTTCATCCAAATCATTGAGCTATTGCAACCTCTCTTGCTAAGAATTGGTGATGTCTAGGTCCAATTGTGCTGCCATTGTTATGGTGTTGTACTCAAACTCAGTAGAAAACATTTCCTTCTTGCCATAAACAAAATAAAAGGGAGTGAACCCAATGGTGGTTTTCTAGGCGATATTATAGGCTTAAGTGGCCTCCATAAGTTTGGATGCCAATTTTTTTTTTTCTTCTGACAAATTTAGTCAAGCTATTTTTTATATATTTGTTCCTTCTCTCCACATACCCATTTTATTGAGGATGATAGGGAGTGGATTTTTTGTGCCTTATATGATTTTTCTCCATGATTCCCTCAATCGCATTTGAAGTCAATTGACCCCCTTGACCAGTGACCAAATCCCTTGGGAATATGAACTTATAAAATATGTTTTCACTTAGAGACTCTACCAACTTCTTCTCTATTTTTTTCCCTTTACTTCAACCCACTTTGTCAAATAATTATTGCACACAATGATGTATCTCTTTTGTCCAGATGGGGGATCAACTGGTCCAAGGAAGTCCATGCCCCACTTCTCAAATGTCTCAACAGTCACATGAGGTTGTAGGGTAATTTCATCCTTTGGTGTAGGCTTGCCCATCCTTTGGCACTCATCACATCTGGAAGTGTATCTCTTAGAATCTCGGTGGAAAGTAGGCCAATAGTAGCTAGCATGGAGAATTTTGAATTTTTTCCTCTTAGAAACAAAATGGTCCTCACAGGTTCCATCATGGAATGTTGAGAGGATATCAAAATCCTCATCCCTCTTACACATCTCCTCAATGTCTAATCTGGTCCAAATTTGATGAGATTTCCCTCAATCCAAGTGAAAGGGGCACTTTTTTCTGACAATCTTTCTCTTCTCCTTGGAGGAAAAATTAGGAGGGAATATCCTAGAAACCAGGAAATTTTATATTTCACCAAACCAAGGAGACAATAGTGAAATAGCAAAGTGGTTCTCATCTATAATATGACCATCTATCATCTCCTCATTTTGTATAGGCAATGTTAGTCTAGATAAAAAATCTACAGGCACATTTTCCTTCCCTGGGTTGTTAACAATGGTTAGATAAAATTGTTGTAGCAACAATAACCATATATGATCCTAACTTTGACATCAAGTTTATTCATTAAATATTTAATGGATGCATGATCACTATTTACAAAGACTTGGTACATAATGATACAATTCCTAAAATGTTTCAAGGAGTTCACAACAATTGAGAGTTATTTTTTCAGTAAATGTGTAAATAAGTTCACTTTTGGAGAGGTTCTTACTAATAATATGTATGGCATAGGGAAATTTGCCTTCCATTTGTCCCAAAGTTGCTCCTAAAACTTTGTTCAGTGCATCTATATGGATGTGGAAAATAAATTCCCAGTTAGGACCTCTTAGAATTGGTGTAGTGGTTAATTTATCCTTTAGCTCTTCAAACTCCTCTAGACATTTGTCTATCTAACAAAAATATGAATCCTTAATTAACAATCCAAAAAATGGTGAAGCCAACTTACTAGAATCCTTAATGAATCTCCTATAATATCCATCTAGTCCAAGGAAACTTCTAGCATCCCTTTGTTTCTAAGAGACAAGGACCCTTTTGATAATGGAAGTCTTGTTAGGGTCAACTTGGATCCCTTCCTTAGATAGGAAGTGACCTAGGATAATCCTTTCATTCATAAAAAAATCACACTTTTCGGGACTTACTGAGAGATTCATTTCAATGCATTTTTTAAAACTTTACACATATTAGAAAGAGCTTCCTGGAAATAATTCCCACAAGGAGTGAAGTCATCCATATAGATTTTAACCGTGCCATGAACGAGATCAATAATAATACTCAAAATTACCCTTTGGAAGGTAGCAAGGACATTGCACAAGGCAAATGGAAGGACGATGTAGAAAAAGGTCCCCTAATGGCATGTGAATATGGTCTTATCCTGATCTTTAAGATTGATCTATATATGGTTATATCCACTAAATCCATCTAAGAATAAAAATAAATTCTTCCATGTAAGACGATCCAAAACTTGACCAATGAAAGGAAAGGGAAAATAATATTTATTTGTAACCTTGTTGAGTTCCCAATAGTCAGAGCAAGCCCTCCACTTCCCATTCTTCTTGAGTACTATAACAAGAGGGGTCACCCACTCACTATCTGAAATGGGACAAATGAATCTTGCATCCAATAGCTTTTACAGTTCTTATTTCACATATTCTTTAAGGGAAGGGTTCATTATCCTCTGGGGTTGGCACACATTTTTACATCCCTCCTTAATGTAAATATGATGGGTACAAACTGAGGGATGAACCCCTTGCATTTCCTTATAGTCCCAAGAAAAAGCATCAAGATGTTGCCTTAACACAGTGCACAATTTCTCGTCTTGATCTGTTGAGAGGGAAGGATTGAATTTTAGAGTTTTAGATGGACTGATTTCCACAACCTTTGCATGATATTGATTAGAATTGGTAGTGAATATTTCATCTCATGTGTTTTTCTCATGTTTCATTAAGGATTCTTCTACTATCTCATCAATTAACATGAGAATATGAGGCTGGTTCTGAAAAATGTTATCAATAATATCATCGTCATATAAGTACCTACTTCCTACAATAGTGTCTAATGTAAAAAATGAGTAGGGGACGAATGATAAAAATATTCTTCTTCTTCTTCCTCTACCCATAAAGGCAAGTCATGCTCAACAAACGGTTGAGTAGGGGAGTATAATACACGTTTCTTTGTGATATTCCCATTTTTAATTATCATGTTTCTAGTCCTACAACTAATGTAAGCATTAGCAGTGGGAAACCAAGGTCTCCCTAGAATGAGAGGGTATCCATTAAAATTGGTTTTGGGTTGGAGGACTGTAACAACCCTGGTGAAAATTCCATGTAATAAAAGTTAGTAAAGGAAAAATAATAACCAAGGTCATGGGACACATATTACAAGATGAATGTTGGGAAAAACATCCTAGTGTAGGTGTTCGTATGCTTTAATATGGCTATAGAAATTAGCAAAGGCAATGACTAAGGCTTTGGAAAGGAAAACTGGCATTTATTGGCATTTATTTATGAAAATAATAGAAATTAGGAGAAAAGGGAGGTGCAAGGTCACATGTTGCATGTGAGGAGGAAAATGAAGGAAAAATAATGTAAAATGAAGAAAATAGAAACCTCATTAATAAAAACGCTTATGAGAATAAGTTCATATATTTTTTTCAGTGCAGTTTTGGAGCTCTCATTATTCTCTCTCTCTCTCTCTCTCTCACACACACACACACACACACACATACTCTTGGATACTTCGAGTTTCTTGGAGAAATCTTGGAGAGTGTGGCATACTTGGATTTTTGGAGAAAGAAGGAAAAGGAAGAATAGGAAAGCACAAGTGGAAATTGGGATCAACTGCTACAACATGTTATGATTGTATGTACTGAGTTGAATGTATGTTTTCCTAACTAGTTTTGGCATGCATGGTGTATGCATGTGGTTTCTTGGTTTTCAGTGTGAAATTTTCTAGTGAGTGTGCCAAAAAATATTTACTTTATCCACGAGTGACTAATGGCCCAAACAACAGATATGGCCGTCTAATTCTTTAGATATGCAATAGAAATTAGAAGAAACCCGCAAAAGAAATATATTTATGCATCAAAAGATGTTAAACAAAAAAAAATATTAACTAATGTAAAACCCCAAACCATGGACAAAGAAATTTTAAAGAATGAATAATATTATTATTATTTTTTACACCTGGTGAAGAAGACTCATATGATGATTATAGGTCCCCCTCAAATGGGATGGGTCCTTTGGCTGTCCTCTATGCTTCAGTTTTATGTATCTCTCTCTCTCTCTTTGATGTGTGAAACCCAAAATTATGCGTTGAAATGAGAGGGCCTGTTGTGTAACCAGCTCCAAAAATAGAAGAAAAGAGATACCAACGCCTTAGAAATAAGCCACTTTGAGGGGGCAACCTCCAATACATTACATAAATAAACAATTCTTGGATGATCCAATTTAAAAAACCTCCTTTCTATATATAGGAGTCCATGGGGCCATAATGTAATCCTAGTGGGCCACAATGTAATCCTAGCCGACCTAACAATAATAATTTAAGGGCACAATAATAATAAAATGGGAGTTACAAGGGTACAATAATAACAATAAGGGGGTTACACTAACAACAATAAGGGACTATACTAGTAATATAGGGACCTAACATGCCCCTCTCCTTCAAAAAAGTGTTGTCCTCAACCCTTGAGTAGCTCTGGGTGCTTCTGTATAAAATTATCATCCTCCCATGTAGAATCTTCAGTGGGTAAGTTCTTCTACTTGATGAGATACT
The DNA here is from genome assembly GCA_034641835.2 of Pinus albicaulis. Classification (NCBI taxonomy): domain Eukaryota; kingdom Viridiplantae; phylum Streptophyta; class Pinopsida; order Pinales; family Pinaceae; genus Pinus; species Pinus albicaulis. Next base: position 419,595,068 of record CM076574.1, on the reverse strand, counting down.
CTGAAATTGATCGATTCCGTAGTTGTCGAGTTCTTGTTTCCATGACCGCTTCTGGTTCCAATATGATTTTTCCTTCCTCATCAAGTTCTGGCAATATTGTTTGAACTGGAAGATTTTCTCCTATAACCTTCTTTAAGCATGAAACATGGAAAAGTGGATGTACTCGCGAAGAAGTAGGAAGCTCCAATTTGTATGCCATAGTACCAATCTTTTGCAACACCTTGTAAGGACCATAGTACTTTGGCGATAATTTATTATCTTTCTTTGCTTGCTTGAGGGACATTTGTTTGTATGGTTGTAGCCGTAAAAATACCCAATCTCCTACATCAAAACTTCTCTCGCTACGATGTTGATCTGCCTGTTGTTTCATTCGATTTTGTGCCAAATTCAGGTTATCCTTTAAGAGTTGGAGAACTTCTTGCTGATGCTCGATATGATCTTCCACTGCTTGAACCTTCGAATTTTTCCTTAAAGATGATGTGATGGATGGTGGATGATATCCATAAAGTGCCATAAATGGGGTCATTTTTGCTGCAGTATGGAAGGAAGTGTTATACCACTATTCAGCTAGAGGTAACCACTTGACCCATTGTGTTTGTTTATCAGATACAAAACAATGAAAATATCCTTCCAAACATTTATTTACTATCTCAGTTTGGCCATCGGATTGAGGATGATAAGATGAGCTATGAGCTAATTGAGTACCCAAACAAGAAAATAACTCCGTCCAAAAATTTCTAGTAAAAATGGGATCTCTGTCGCTCACAATAACCCTTGGGCTTCCATGTAGCTTTTGAATTCTGTCCATAAATGTAGTAGCAACTGTACTTACTTTAAATGGATGAGATAATGCACAAAAGTGTGCATACTTGGTAAGTCTATCAACTACCACCATGATGACACTCTTTCCTTCGGACTTAGGTAAACCTGTGATAAAATCCATTGAAATCTCCTCCCAGCGTTGACTTGGAATGGATAAAGGTTGTAGAAGTCCCGGGGTCTTAATTGTTTCCACTTTATTCTGCTAGCAAACCAAACATTCCGCCACAAACTTTCGAATATCAGATTTAAGGCCATCCCAAAAAAATTCTTTCTTCACCCTGTGGTAAGTTTTTAAAAATCATGAGTGTCCTCCTAAAGGAGAAGTGTGCAATTCCAGAAGAATCTTTTGTTTTAGTTGGGAATTCTTACAAAGATATAAGCGATCTTTGTACCATAAGGAATCATTTTTCCAACTAAATGTATCAGATGTACTAGGATCTTGCTGCAGCTTTTGAATGAGTGTCCATACATCTTTTTCCTTCTTCCATTCATCTCTTGCTTCGGTTATCCAATCTGGTTGGATAATAGAAATGCCACAAAGCAATGCTTCCACCTCTTCATTCTTTCTTGAGAGTGCATCTGCAACAACATTAAGCTTTCCTTTTTTGTAGATTATTTCAAAGTCATAACCCAACATGTTTGTGACCCATTTTTGCTGCTCTTCTGAAGATAGTCTTTGTTCCAAAAAGTGTTTAAGACTATCATGATCAGTTTTTACCTTGAAGTGTCTTCCCATTAGGTAAGTTCGCCATTTCTTTAGTGCATGTAGTATTGCTAATTTCCTTCTCATAAATAGGTTTCTGTAAATACTTTCCTTTGATTGGACGACTTTCAAAAGCAATGGGTCTTCCTTCCTGCATTAAAACTGCACCAATTCCATTTCCTGAGGCATCACATTCCACAATAAAGGTTTTTGTGAAGTCTGGTGTAGCTAAGACCGGTGCTAGGCACATTGCCTCTTTAAGGCGTTCAAAGGCCTTAGTTGCTTCAGGAGTCCATGAAAATGCATCTTTCTTCAATAATGTTGTTAGAGGTGTTGCTATTCTCCCATAATTCTTAACAAACTTGCGATAATACCCTGTTAACCCGAGAAATCCTCGCAACTGCTTTATGGTTGTGGGGACTTTCCATTCCTTAATAGCTTTAATTTTGTTAGGGTCTACTTTAACACCCTCGTGAGATACAATATGACCCAGATATTCCACCTCTTGTACTCCAAAGAAACATTTGAATTTTTTTGCATATAATTGTTTCTCCTGCAATAGTTTGAGCACCCTGTCAACATGTTCAACATGATCCTTCCAAGACCTGTTGTAGATTAGTATATCATCAAAAATACTAGCACAAATTTTCTAAGGGTTTGAAAATGGAATTCATCAACCCTTTAAATGTAGAAGGTGCATTGGTAAGGCCAAAAGGCATGACCAAAAATTCATAATGACCCTCATGAGTTCGAAATGTTGTTTTTGGAATATCTTCAGTCTTCATTCTAATTTGATGATATCCCGAACGAAGATCCAACTTGGTAAAATAAATTGCTCCATGTAATTCATCCAATAATTCATCAATCACAGGAATGGGAAATTTGTCTTTAATGGTGAGCTTATTGAGCTCCCTATAATCCGGACACATTCGCCATGATCCATCCTACTTGTGTACCAATACTACAGGAGCAGAGAAAGAACTTTGACTGGGTTGAATTATACCCGCCTCTAACATTTCTGCAATCATACGTTCAATTTCGCTCTTTTGGAAGTAAGGATATCTATAAGGCCTGATGTTTGGAGGAACACTTCCCGGAATCAAATGAATAGCATGATCATGATCACGAATAGGTGGGAGTCCTTTGGGAGTTTCAAACACCTTGGAATGATTGTCCAAGACTTGTTGGAGATCTGCAGAAATAGACGATTTTGATGTTGGAACTTCTAGTGAGCATAATTGTGCAATTACGCCTCGTTGTTCTTTCTTTAGAAGCTTTGTCATGACATTAGAGCTTATTATCCTTCCTGGCTTCCCTTCAATACCCCGTAATTCGACTTCCTTTCCTTCTTAAAAAAATTTCAAGAAAAGTTCTTGAAAATTAAAAGCTACCGTCCCCAAAGATTGTAACCATTGTACTCCTAGTACAACATCAGCACCTCCCATAGGAATGGAAAGCATTGGACTAGTCAACACAAATTCCCCCATGGTTAGCTTGATATTATGGCATTTTCCAGAGCAATTTATAGTTCCTCCATTTGCAACCATTACTTGACATTCTGGTGCTGGGTATAGGAAACAATTTAATTCCTTGGCTACCTTACAATGAATAAAATTATGGGTGCTACCTGAATAAATCAACACTATTTCCTTTTTCTTCTTGATATGTCCTTCTATATTGAGAGTTTTAGGAGTGGTAATTCCTACCAGTGCATTACACGATATGGTCGGATTCATTTCTTCCTCTTCTAGGGCTGGTTCCTAGTGTATATCCTCTTCTTGTTCATTTTCTTCTTCCTCTTCACAATCTATGTAAAATAATTTCTTCTCAGGACACTTATGACCTTTAGTGTATTTTCTATCACAACTGTAGCAAAGCCCTTTTGCTCTTTTTCTTCCAATTGTTGTGGTGTCAACCTTGTAGGTTGTGGAAATCTAGGCGTAGCAACACTTCCTTCTTTATAGAATTGAGTGGTAGGCTTCCTTGTCGCCATAATTTTAAATTCAACTTTTCTTGCCAACCTGAATGCCTTCTCCAATGAATCAGGTTCCAAAACGCGAACTTCATGTTGGATGTTATCCTTTAAAGTGCCTAGGAAGAGATCAATCCTGTGTTCCTCTGTAAGATTAGTTACCCTTATATTCAAATTTTGGAAGTCCTCAATGTGCTGCCCCACTAAACCCTTTTGTTTGAGATTTATCAATTGGGTAAAGAAGGTGTTGCTCTTTGTATCCTCATAATGTGCTATCATTTCTTCCATAAAAATTGACCAAGTGACAATTTTTTTACGGGAGCAAAGCCATCGATACCATACAAATGTATTTTGTTCTAAATGTAAAGTTGCAATGTGTACCTTTTGTGTGTTTTGCACATTATGGAGATCAAAATATTGCTCCATCTGTAGTATCCATGTTACAGGATCCTTCCGATCAAACTTCCTCATATCCATTTTTGGAATATGGCGGTTCTTCCCGCCAACATTATAGTTTATGAAATCGCGATTAACATTTATTTTGTTCTCATCATGAGGTTCTTCTACTATCTTTTCACCATTAGGAAACATTTCTTGTATCAACTTGGTCAAACCTTCTTCAAAAATTCCATTTCATTTTTTGTTGCTCTTTGCGAGAGTGAAATTTGTTGCACTTGCTCTTGTAATTTTGATAGATCATGTTGCAATTCTTCATCTTCATGAGTGATAGTAGACCCTTCTAAAGGCTTAATGGGTGTTGAATTATTTTTACAGGGCATATTTCAGAACCCAAAACTGATATCTATTCTACAATATGCCCTTGGAATCAATTCAAATTGATTCTTCAAACAAGACTTATGCAATTCAGAAACAAAATACACACCTTTTTCTTTCTTTTGAGGAGCTCGATATTGAAATTGGATTATCTCTGTGATTGCAGCACTTAAATATATGAATTTTGGTACCGACGTATCCCTCTGAATTATCTTTCGAATGCCATAGGTCTGACCTGATTTGGATTCTCCAAGACAAAGTTGTGTCCAATCTCCCTCAATGACCTAATTATGGACTGGTTCAGTAGAGCGAACTTGTACGACTTGCCACGTGTTACTGTTTCGTCCTTTGTTTCTGAAATTGATAGCCAAGAAAATACAGTCCATGTACTTGCGACCAATTTTTACGGCACTCCAATCCCATGCCCAGAGAGAGAGTTATTGAAATTTTCCCACGATCACCTCTTTGAGATGAAATTCAGGAGCCTGAAAAAGCACTACCTTCCATAGATCATATCTCAAAAAATATTGTGAACCAAGCTCTAAAATTTTTTGACGAATTTCCTCCAGATTTCAGCTTCGCACCTTACAAATTTCAGATTCTGAACCTTCGTAGAAAAACATTTATAGCACAAATGCCACGATGACCTGTTTAGGACCCTGAAAAAAGACATAACTTCCACAGATCATATCTCCAAAACTTTTGTGAACCAAGCTCTGAAAGTTTTAGAAAATATTCCTCAGGATTTCAGCTTCGCACCCTAAAAATTTCAGCTTCCGAAACTTCGTAAAAACAAAGTTATAGCGAAAATGCCACGATGACCTGTTTGGAGTAGCGAAACCCTAGAATCCAAACCTCTAATACCAAATGCTACAACCAAATTAAAAATATAAGAGATATCAATGCCTTAGAAATAAGCCACTTCGAGGGGGCAACTTCCAATACATTACATAAAATGAACAATTCTTGGATGATCCAATTTACAAAACCTCCTTTCTATATATAGGAGTCCATGGGGCCATAATGTAATCCTAGTGGGCCACAATGTAATCCTAGCCGACCTAACAATAATAATTTAAGGGCACAATAATAATAAAATGGGGGTTATAAGGGTACAATAATAACAATAAGGGGGTTACACTAACAACAATAAGGGACTATACTAGTAATATAGGGACCTAACAGGGCCTCTCAATAGAAAAAAGAAAATAATAACGAAGATGACAGTGATCATGGTGAGAAATGGATGGAGAACCCTCTTATTTATAACAAAATATTGGGTTATTCTCAAAAATGGAAAATAATAAAAAATTATTAACCAGAATCTAAATCTAACCTCTTGGAATATTTTATTATATTTTTTGGAGGGGAAAAGACATGTAAATTGGTTAAATACCTTTATTTAAAAATAATAAATGAATAAATGATTTATTTATTATTTCAAGGATGTGGTTAAGGAATAATAAACATCTAATGATTTTTTTAATCAGTCATGAGTAATTTATTCAAACTTGATAAGGAATATTAATTAAATAATGATTTAGTTAATTATTCCTAGAGGAAAATCAAATAAATAATGATTTATTTAATTATTCCTCATGGGGTTTCTAGTTTTAACCAAAAATATTTTAATAAAATATGGTTTATCAAATTATTTCCTATAGTGAAAGGAATTTTACTATGGTAAAATTGGTCTTACATGGAGCCTTTCGATCCACCTAGTTAGAAATGGCTAGCTGATCATTTTTTAGTGATAACATAGGTCGTGATCTGCCATTGGCATGGAGGATTACCTAGATTGAAGGTGGATTTTACTAGCCTTTCCATTTCCTGGATAGCCATGGTGTTGTGGGTTAATTTAATTTTTTATTTTCTAGTTGGTTCTCATGTTCCTTTAGTTATGGGTTGAGTTACTAGTTCCTAGAGCCTTGGTTGAGCAAACGCTCTGGAGCCTGATGAAAGTTGTGGGTTGAGTAACTAGTCCTAGATCCTTGGTTGGAAAAACACTCTGGAGCTCTAGGTGGGTTGAGTTACTAGTCCTGGAGCCTTGTTTGGACAAATTCTTTAGAGCCCTGTAACAACTTGGGTTGAGTTACTTGTCCTGGAGACTTGGTTGGAACAAACACTCTAGAGACTTACAGAAATTGGGTAGAGACCAACCTAGTGATGGTTTTGATGTCTGGCCATGAAGTGGAATCACTGTTTGAGGGATGAGGTGGTTTTTCCTCTAGAATCCTTGGTTTGGTTTTGATGGATTTAGTTTATGAGATTCCACAATCATGCTTGGAATATGGCACGAGGGTGACTAGCTGAAGAGAGATTTGGCTTAGCCATGGCTATGGTTGGGTGGAACGTGGAAGTACCAGAATTGGTTGCATTTTTCATATGGAAATAAGAGATATTTTCCTCTTGTATTAATGGGTAAATATGTGTGTTATTATGTCTCTTATATGGTTTTTATGTGGCTATCATTTATGTTTCTTATGGATGTGTTTTATGATGAAGATAATGAATGGCTCTCATCATGTTTTGATTGGTAAATGAATAAACAATGTATCTATGTCCAAATAGATGGTAATGAAATTAATGTGATGAAGCAACAATGCTTCTTAGCAATTCTCAGTTAAGTATGAGACCCATATTCTCAGATATTTTATTTAAACCTATCGATTACATATTTGTGACATGTTTTATTAAATGTCTTTCATGGCTAGTAGGGGTCTCCTTTTTCAATTTTTTTATTTTTCATCCTTGTTCTGTTGTTATAATTCATTTGTGAACTTGTCATTGAGTTATGAGAAATGACCCAAGCTCTTGGCATAAAAAATTGGCTCAAATATTGGAGATGCTAGCACAGGTATGTGGCAAAAATTTCCTTGATGCACGCATACCTATGTTATGGGAGTCTACATAGCCTTCCAAACACACCCTTTCCCATATGAAGGGAGCGTCTGGGGGTTTAATAGTCTAAAATATCAGTGGGACCCAGGTTTTAGCAGCCTAAGAGGTTGGGATGGCTTTTGGTAGTTATGTTGTTGATGTGGAAGTTCTACACGATTTGTTTTCTTCAATTCCACTTCCTTAAGGTCACCTAGGAAGTTGAATCATATCATAGTAACTCTTTGTCACATGTTTAACCCAGTTGGTCGATTACTTAGGTAGATGTGGGAGGAGGGTGTTACAAGGACACAGAAGTCTATGGGGTACTTCTAGGATTCAATGGACACCATCACATCCAAATTAACTTCTTCAGTGGCTATTGTGGATCTATCTGCAATTTGCATCACTATGGTTGTCTTTCTCAAGGCTCCTTGGGGGTTAAGCTTCAACATAGTTTCCTTGGTCATGACATTGATTACAACAACAAGGTTAATTAGTGTGTTTGGGACTACAATACTATTATTGTGAAAATACACTACCCTGATACCAAGATCAAAGTACTTTGGGGAGATAACCTTCCCAAGCATAAGATTAAACAATTGTGCAACAACATTGATAGCGGGGGCATGGATTTTTCTCCTTCTACTCCTCTTGAAAAATAATTCCCTCATAATATTTTTGTATATGGGAACATCTTTAATGGCTTGGAGAAGGGGTATTTTAACACGTGTATTCATCAATTATCACAGAATTTAAGCCTCTTTTGGTGTGTTCTATTTAGGTTGGAATAAGCTTTTAGGATAGGGAGTTACATTGGCTTAAGGGGAACTGTCTTCCATCTTTTATTCAAGATCTTCATGTGGAGAAGGTGGGTGAGAATATGTAATTACCTTCACATAACTAAGGTTGATCTCTTGTATTTCCACAACATAAGTAGGATAGGAGGTTTCCCCACTATAGAATTGTTGGGATTTCTTGTTTTTCATGTTGGGATTGGGTTGAGAATGCATTTGAGGTTTCTTGGGTGTATTATTATGGGGTAGCTATGGTTGAGGTGGAGGAGGATGCAATAAGGTACAAGGTTGGGATGCTTGAGACCTTCATCCTTATGAAGGGCTTCCCCATTGAGGAGTATTAGGTTGATATGGTTGGAAGGGTGGATTTACAAGCTGAGGAGGATATTGAGGAGAATAGGGCCAAGGAGATGGCATGGATGAAGATGAGTCATTTGGAGGATACCAAGGATGAAATGGTGCACTTTGGTTTGGATGGAAAGAGGGATAATTCTCACCTTGCATGCCTTGTTGATATGGTCAAGGGCCTTGCGGCCTCCTCTAGTTGATGAATAAAATATTCTCCGAGCCACTCTATGCCCCTTGATATACAACCTTTAGGCCTAGAAGAGAGGAACATTTTTTAGTTGCATGGTTCTCCTCACAAACAAAGAAAATATCTATGACATTTAGTGGGAACTCTTTTCTGGGGTGCGTCTTAGTGCATCTAGGGAAAAAGATAGATACTTCCTTTTCTTCCTCCTCTTCCTTCTTTTTAATCTACATATTTTCCATTTTGAAGGAAAATTTATGCAACATATCACTCTTAAATTCTTCTAGCATACTCCCTATTTCATGTTTGATGGTTGAGATAAAGGGAGAAGAGTTTACTAGGCCTTGACTAGACCTACCTCTATTCCTTGTAAACATAGAATGGCTCTTGAATACTATCTTGATTTCTTGATAAGTTAGTTGGTAAATGTCTCCTCTCGAAAATATATTAAGGGTCTCCATCAAATCATCCCTAATCCCTCGGAGAAGTACAAGCTTCAAGGATTATAGGTCAAGAGTACAATTAGCTCTCCTGCACTTGAGTTGAAATCTCTCTTCATAATCCTCTAACTATTCATTTGACCCTAGGGTCATCCTAAAGATCTCTTATTTTTTTTCTCTTGATATAAAAAATTCCTTGTATTTCTAATTAAAAGCTTGCTATATTTTAGCCCAAGTGGAGATGTTTCCTCCTTTCAAGCTCATGGACTAGCTTAAGCCTTGCATCCTTGAGGGTAGAATGGAACAAATTTAGCTTGTTATCATAAGAATTTTAATTAGAGGTTATAAAAACCAAAAAAAAATCGAACATGAACATATCAGGGACTTTAGAGCCCTAGTCCATGGAAGTGTGGGAGAGAACTAGGGCTTATGTTATTCATTCTAACTTCCCCATTGGTTTCTATGATAGGAAATATCTTATTATGTCTATTTTTATCCATGTTTTGGGTAGGTGATGTGAGTTATTCCTCCTCTGTGGGTTCTTCAAATGTTTCTAGTTGCTCACTGTTGTGAAGATAAATCCCCTCTCCGGACATAGGATAGCCCTAGAGTGTGTATAGCAAATTAAGAGACTATCTAATGAAAGCTTTCTTAGATAATATAAAATAAGATGAGAAATGGAATATGCCTACCTCTTCATGATGCTATGCTCAAATCCTTTGATGATGGACTCAATCCATAGTCCCTCAGGCTTGCTCCTTGCTAATAGTGGCATACAATTACCTGCAGGAGATCAAGAGACAAAAAAAAACTTAATACAATACAAAACATACATTGAATATTTTCTATCTAATAGATAAATAAAAATTAGACTATTTTCACAAATGATTAGACAAATATAGAAAGAAAACACCAGATTTTTTATTAATAAATATGAAAGAGAGAGCTTACAAGCATGGCCTTGATGTTGGAGACCTCCCTTTGGTGATGTCCAAGTCCTTCATTGAAGCTCTTAAATAACTCCTTCTCCCCGATAGCTTAGGCGTTATCATAATACAAGGATGCAAGGAAAATTAATGATCAAACCAACCCAACAATGACCAACCAGTAGTGGAAGGTTGGGGATCAATTTATAGGAAGGGAGAAGAGGTTGGGAGCCCATGAAAGAAGAAGGAATGCCAAATTTCTAAGAGATAAACCCTGATTGATAAGATCAAAGCTATAAAATCAGAGAGCTCGACCCTATCAGCATCGACTAACAACCAACTCGTCGCCTTGAAAATTATAGAGGTCGAAGCTTCTCCTCCATTTGAGGAAATACTTCCAGAAAGGGTTCAACACAGTTTTCCCAGAAAAATGGGCGTTTAAAATGCTAGGCTAGAACTCTCAACCTACCATTAGCATGGGCAGGCCACTAGAGAATAGCACTAACCCAAAAAATTAGGGTTTTGAATAGGTTTCTCCAATGATATTTCAAGGTAGTTTTCTTTGAGTCTTTAGAGGATATCTTTATGTATCTTTATGTATTTTTCCCAGGTGGATATACTGCACATGATCTGTCACAGGGAACTTCAGGATCAGGGACGAGAAGTGAGCAGAGTGACAAATTACTGTGTAAAATATGCCCCCTAAAGCATGAAGTTAGAACAGGGAGTGATGGGTGCAATGCATTACGAACTGAGGCGAAATAACTTAGAATACTGCCAGGACACCTGCCAAATCAAACAAAATACAATATATGGCATCTATGATATGGATATTCCTAATAACATATATGTGGACTAGGCATCAAATAACATATGAATCCATGACATGGTCGCAACCATCCGCCTAAAAGAGATCATGGAAACGGATCCACGGTATGGTCACAACCATCCCTATAGACATGATCATATGTACAATCATGACATACTCAATAACTCCACGCAACCTAGATAATGAAAAATGTGATCCAGGGTCTTCACCGCAATATCAATCTACCCAATGTACGAATCTAGCCATGTGAATAGATGATCTGATTTCTAACATGGTAGAAACCACATGATTATTGGTCAATTATGAAAACCATTAATAGGCACAGGAGAAACCATCAATAATGACAATGGCCCTCAAGGTACAACAACACAAACTACAAGTATGAATAAATGTGTTGCAGTCGAATACTTGCAGAATCGCCTAATCGGAGGCCAATCAGGTGTACCCACCACCGAACGTGAATAACTTTGCATTGAGGCATGCAAGCTCCAAGGTAATGAAAAGAAGTTTTTAGATGATCTTCCTAGATAATGAGCTGAATTCGACAGGAAGTGATCCATCGAAGGAGGGCCATGATGATTCCCACATCATTGACATGAAACAAAGGATATATTAAGGTAATATGAGTGATTCAGGACTGCTACAGAGAAGGTCAAATAAGCATAGGATGTCCAAATTTGAGAAAAAGGACTTACCTTGAACATATCGGCGACATGACTCTGAAGTGTGGCAGTATTTGACTTAAACAAGATCAGAGGCGATGATGACAAAAATGTTGATCGAATAGGAGGAAAATGGATTACCCAAACCCATGGAGGAAAAATGACGAATGAAGGATATCCCCAACCTGATACGAACTGTAGACGAGTGTCTTGTTTAGGAGAAATAATTTTCCCAAAACACACAAGATGTTCCACTTTCAAATTTTCCCTCGTTATTTCTAATGAGTACATGTTTATTTTTGATAGCCAGTTTGAAGAGGATAACATATGCTGAGCATGTAAGTACATTATTCGAAAGAATACATCGTAGTAATTTTAACGAGGCCTAGGAAGGAGGAACTCGATCTTGTCATGGTGAAAATTCTTTCATTGTTTCATGTTTAACGAGTCTAGTAGAAGAGTAACTTAGTGTCTTTTTCATGTTTAGGGAGTTTGAAAAAGAAACGGAAAATAAAACTCCATCATGTCCATTTTCGTAAATCATCTACCGGATCCAAAAAGGTAGAAAATAATATCTGAGAGCACCTCTTGACCGTGTTCAATCAAGGTATTCCTTTTTCGTAAATATTTTATCACAACTTGAAAAAGGGGTAATTGTATACTGAGACCACGTCGATTCATTTACTTTAATGAGTTTGAAAATACAAGTACTCGAAAATATTTTCATTTTTTGAGAGTCAGAAAAGAGCTAAAATATGACTCCAATGGGATTCCTTTTTTGTTTATTTTTACCGATTCCGAAAAAGAGATAAAATAAAACTCGTTGCATCAGGAATAATCACCGTTAATCTAAGGAATCCTATTGCTGCACAAAAATGGAAAACATCACTGATATTGAGGAAAAATAATAAAATAATGGCCAAAATATCTTCAAAAACCTATAAATAGACAAAAAGTAAATCATTTTAACCATTCTATTTGGAGTAAATTGCGAAAGTGCATTTTACCCCTTTCTCCTTCGAACTTCAAATCAGTTGTGCAGTCGATCCAGGACACCTTTCGACAATATTTCTACTTCAGGTAAGAGCCTAAACTTTCCTCTTCATTTTAATTCCATTCTTAAGTAGTTTAGCTTAGAAATTTTGTGATTGGGGGGAGAATTTCAAATTTTCATTTTCATTGTGATCAACGCAGATCCGAGCTTCAGATTTTTGCTAGTCGCTCTTAGCCCAAAACAAGACTGTGGCTCAAGTGTCATTTCAAATTTTGTAGTCGTGCTGACTGCGGAGAAGAATTTACAAAAAGGAATTCTCGAATTTTAAATGGTTTATTTCGAAAAATACTCCAATGAAAGCTAAAATGTCAACTGGAGCTACTTGAGTATTTGATCATATTATGGAATGTGGATTGCCAAATTTTCATAATTGGGGATGAAGAGCTTGAGATAGATGCGATGGACATCTAATTCATTACAGGGTTTTCCAGGAGAGGGGAGAGAATCCAACTCTCCAGGGCCTGCACTAGAGGGGAGAGCACTAGCATGCTCATTCAAAGACATTGTCTCGGGGTCAAAAAGAATTAGAGTGGGAAGATGGAAATATTATCAATCACATATTTACCCTTGCGTACAATATTACATTGCATGGCCCAAGTAGCTGGAGCCCAAGAATTGCATGAGGAAACAAAGTCTCATTTCCAATATGTGGTGGATTGGATGGCTCCCAATATGTTTAACTGGTGTGAGGGGTTGTTAGCCAATATGAAGAAAAAAATAACCAAGTGCAAAACAAATCAGTTGAAACAATTTGGGAATGGTTCCATCTTAGTCACCTTCTTTTTGGAGAGGGTTCTTTGGTTTCAGTATCATCTTTTAGAGGTTTATGATCCAACCATGAGGGACCCAAGGCCGCTGAGTGGTGAGCCCTGGTATTTCACCAAGAATGTTGCAACTCCTAGAGGCTACCATAATTTACTTTATCAACCTGTCATTCATACAAAATTGGAGGTGACATTACTATATACACAGCAGATGCATTCTACTCATGTCATCCTCTTCCGAGATCTATGAAAGGGTGCTAATTCTAGGGTTTTTGGATGAAGTCTGTCACACTTCTGAATTTAGGCCTAGGGCTACAAATTATTCAAATCCATGGTTCTATTAGCAAGTACATAAATATTCTACAGAAAGAAACCACATCTAACTACTCTACAATGAAACAAATCTACACATTAAGCTATGATAAGAAATGGAAGCAAACTAGGCATTTTTCATGAAGTAAATTGATAAATTGAAATTGCATAAAGGAAACTAACCTAATCTCACTTTGCTAGGCCAAATATCTAAACACACTCTATCCACTCTATGTTGTATCTATCATGATTTTAATCATGCTGCTAATCATGACCTAACTATGCTTGTAACTGCATTGATTTTCAATTAGGAGAAGGAAGCGCTAAGGTGGCTTATGGAAGGCTTGAACTCATGGGTGCAAGGCTCAAGGTGTCTGGGTGGTTTTTTTGGCAGGTCTTAATGAGGTGGATGGTGGTTTCTTGAATTAATGTGGGGCCCATTGGTGTTGCTGCAAGTGTTTCTTCAAGTTTCCTGTAGTGCTATAGGAAAGTATTGAATTTCTACAGGAAACAGTCTGAGGGCAATCCGAGGCCAAAAATGGGTGAGAAAAGTGTACAGAAGGTGGAGTGAATGTTGGTTTGGATGAGTGGAAGGTGGCCCACCCCTTGTCCAAGCTAATAACCTCTTTGGAGGCCTGTCTTTCACCTCTAGGGTTTTCTCACAGTGTAGGGATGAAAAATCTGGAAATAGGGCTGATGAAGGGTGAGAAATGAAGCTAAAGATTTTGGTGAGGTCCTCCTTGGCTATGCTACCTGAAAATGCAAGCAAAATACTTGTTCATGCAATAAATATGGACAAATTCATGATAAAAGAAATGGAAAAGATGAGTTGAATTTGGAAGGAAAATCTAATTTAGCCTACAAATAGAGATCTAACACAACATTCTAAGCATATTCATGGAACTAAAGCAAGCTAACTTATTCATTCCAAGAAACCATAAACTGAAAAGTATTTTTTTTCTGTGGGGAAGGTCTACCCTCCCCAAGCTCCAATGAAAGAGATGATAGGGGGAGTCTTGACTCACAACTTTCTGATTTTATAACCTACTCTACCAACATGTAAGCAAGCTAAATCTACAACAAAAGAAAAATGGAAGAAAACTAAAAATAGGGAATTGAAATGCAAGCAACTAGCTAAATACTCATAAGAAAAACTAGCTAAAATGACGTAAAAGTAAAGATTGAATACACAAGAGGGACTAAGGCCAACTAATTGGGCCCTAACCCACAAGCCTATCCCTTTGAAACTAGATCAGTGAAGCACAATCTGAAGACCCATTTTATTGCAAAGGATAGTCTCATTACATCAACATGAAAGTCTCAAAAACCTATTACAAGAGCTAAGAGCCTATTGGATTTCTCCAAAGTTCAAATCCTAATGAGCTCTTTCTCAGCCCTATTTAACCTATATGGTAGCTACCAAAAAATTCCTAAAAATTAGCTGATAAGTCCACTTTGACTACAAGTGAATTGTAGCTTTGGTTCACTTCATCTTGAGTTTTCTTGGCTACCTTTTATTTTGAGTTGTTGGAGGGAATCTCGAGGATCGCTTGGCTACCTTTGGGAGTTAAGGAGGTGGAAAATCCCCCTAGAATATCTCCTTGTTGTCTACTCTAAGTCTTAATGGAAAAATATTCATCAAAGTGAAATATCTTCGTGATTTTCCTACATTTAACTCATGTTAGGCTCTCAAAGTATGACAAGCCTCAATCACCATCTACACTAGCATCATAAGACCATAATATAATTAAAATGCAAGAACAAAAGACTTAATAAGGAAAAAATGTGACCATTAACCCCTCCAAATGTACCCAATGATAGAGCTCATCATCAACCCCCTACCAAATGGTTTCTCATCCTCTGAGAAACTTAGTCCTCCTTCTGCATTTCTTTCAAAGCTTTGATGGACCCTCTCACTTCCCAAGGAAGAAGTGTGGGAGTCCCTTCAAGAGGTTAAAAAACATCATTATTTTATGCATCCTCCCATTATTATTTTTTATCATCTTGGTCCTTTCCATCACTCAGCCCCAGCAGTAAGGGTAGATTGAGCTTCAAACCAAGCCATTGGATCTTTTTGGCCTGCATGGCCCTTTTGTATAATGGTGCTCTCTTTAAGGCACCCCTCAATACTTTTGGTGTGTGGTACTCCATGATTCTAAGGATGTGAGGGAGGTTGTTCCATCTCCTTTGGCTAGCCATTATGCAATTAGTTCCCAAAAACCAAGAAACATCATCAAAGTGAGCCATGGATTTTTCTTGTGCGTGGAGATATTTTTATGCAAGTGTAGGATCCTTTTCAATCTTAATATGGTTATTGATGACTCCCCTAGGGCTGAATAGTTCTTCCCTAATGTGTAAGGGTTATTTGTTTTCTCTTCTCATAACCCTTCTCATTTCTTGTTCTCTGGTCTCTTCATTAACCATCCATGATTCCAGTGCCATTTATTGCATGTCTCCCATCCTAGGATTGGGGTCCCAAATGTTCAGTTTGTCAACACAGGGTTATGCATGTAGAACTTTACCATTTTTTCCTTGTCTGCCATACTTGATTGGTTGCAAAAATCAATGAATTGTCTGCAGTTTTGAAAAGGTAAGGATCCATGGGAGGCTAATGTTTTGATTTGAAATAGGATCCACTACTCCTTGAGGTAAATTGCATAGGAATTTGATGGATATCTATGTTGAATGGCCTCCATGCACAAATATTCCATGGTGGCCAATTGTTTGTCCTTTTTCTGAAGTTTCTCCTGGAATGCTACATTCTCTTCTTGGGTGTTCTGAAGCTTCTCTTTCAACATTGACTCTTTGAGCCTAACATTAGATAAATCCTTCCCCAACTCGACCAATTTTCCTTCCATGAACCCTATGTCATTCACACTTTTAGATGTGTCAAGCTTCATCCAATGATGAGTGCATGCCCTCTCCTCTTCCAATTGATAAAATAAAGGAACTATGAACTTATGAGGAATCAATTTTCCCCTTCAACGTATGTGTAGTAGGAGCTGAGATTGGGTTGATGGCTAGGGTTTGGAACTACTGCTACATCTATGAGGACTAGTTTTGGTGAGGTGGGCTCTTCCTTGTCATATTTTCCTCCCTCTTTTTCATCTTTTTTTCCTCTTGTGACTTGTCCTCAACTTCTTTGACCTCTTTCCCATCTATGGCTATCTTTTCTTCCTCAACCAAGGCCTTTTTCTCTAATTCTCTGCTTTCTATAATTTCATGTAGAAAAAAAAAAAATTCTTGTAGCAAACTCTGTTTTGCTTGCTGAAGGCCCTATTTTCCTTGTTATTCACTCTTTTCAGCCCTTGGAGGGTCTGTGGGGGTTGCATGAGGTGTATGATATGCCAATCTTGTTGAGTGTATTCTGATGTATGTTACAGGGGTCCTTACAGGTGAGGTGACCTCTTGTACCCTTCCTTCCTCTAATATTATTTCCTCATATTTATTTAGTGATTCTTAAATGGAATTAGGGCTCTTGGTGGGAGTATATGGTTTCCCTTGCCTCACTCATTGACTCTTGCTAGTCCTAAAATACATAGGTGTCTGCCTCTTCCCTTTTTTATATAGGTGTGCTCAAAGTGGTTAGGGTAGAATCCACTTCTTTGTCTATAATGTATGGTGAGATGTTGGTGCCTTGAGGGGAGGTTTCAATGCCTAGTATAGGGTCCAAGCCTTTCTTTGCTTAGTATTATCTTCCTCCTTCCCCTTAGTGTTTTATTTCTCTATCGATGTTGTCTCTGTGTTTTCTACTCCAATCTCCATCTCTTATTTTT
This sequence comes from Pinus albicaulis, assembly GCA_034641835.2. Taxonomy (NCBI): domain Eukaryota; kingdom Viridiplantae; phylum Streptophyta; class Pinopsida; order Pinales; family Pinaceae; genus Pinus; species Pinus albicaulis. Next base: position 419,577,828 of record CM076574.1, on the reverse strand, counting down.
CTTCCTTATTTTATACCTCCTCTTCTTCTTCTTCTTCTACCTCCTCTTCAACCTCTTCTTCTTCTTCTTTTACCTCTCTCTCTAAGGCTAGAAGAAGAGGTTTTCCTTGTTTGGGTAGCTATGAAGGCTTCCCTATCCATGTCTATGAAAGAATACCAGGATACAAGTAGGTTCAATCTTCTCAAAGAATCATTCACAATTAGCTTTATGAGGCCATTATGAGCCAAGTGCTGATATTTTCTTTACGTCACCTTATTGCTCATGTCAGTTATGGATTTCAGGAGGAAGTGAGGGATGCTTAATCTTTTTTCTAGAGGGAGTTCTCCTTGAAACCTAAGTTCATTAAACAATATGAAATGATACCCATAGACCACACTAAGTCTGTTGTCACAAGAAATAAAATTCATGATATAGAAGGCTACTTCATCCAGGGGTATGGAAGAATTTCTCTCCTCACTCCATTTTTTTCTTCAATTTATTTTTCTCCTGGTAGAAAGATTCTCTTCTTGGCTGCAGTGTTAGGCATTATTTCCTTAATCCATTTGAGTCCTAAGGGAAAATTTATAATTATGCTTATGATTTCAGGTGATAATGTGATGGCTAGGCATCTAACCACAGTGGTGGCTCCCTCCTCTGAGTGTGATTGCATATCCACTGCAAATTCTCAAGCTACCTCTTCACCAAAACCTTTAAAAATTTCAAATAACTCTAGCCATTCGTGATTTCAGAATATTTCCATGACTTGAGGATGCTGCCTAATTCTCTTAAAGTTAGTGGGATCCCTTTTTTTGAATCCCCCTCCCATTTTAATGGTTGTGATATGAAGGTGGTGAGATGTTTGAGAGTTATGTATTAGAGATGGAGGTCTTGAAACAAATGCAAGATTTTTTTTTTCTTTTACCCTTTAATTGCCAAATTTAACTTGTTATGTGTAAATTTCATGGATAAATTTTATTGTTGGACGATGGAAACCAAATACCTGTGTCCTCTGGTGTTTTTTTTCGAGAGATGGTGGCTTTGGGAAGCAATTTCACCCACCGGTGACTCTGTGTTACCTTCTATACCTTGTTGATCTGATTCTGAAGTTGCCTGTAGCAAAACATTGTTTCATATAGCACGATAGTGCATGCAAGCTCAAATATCAATGTTGATCTCCTGATGGATCACACTTCTCTCTTGCTCTCGCTGATCTTAGAAATGCTCAAAAAAATGGTGAAAATGAGATAGATCTTACCTTTATTTCATTTTTAACTAAATTTGGAGCGTTGTGCTGACTCATACTTAACATGAATTTTCCTCTTTGAGACTGTTGGTCCCACTCCAGTTAATGATTTTTGAGCCTCGTAGTCACCCTATTTGTACCCATTCACTACATCTTGACTTGATTTGACTTGCCCAAGTGGCATGCACTTCCACTTTTCCTCTAGTTTAACTTTACGAAGGTGGCCAAGTTAACTCACCACATTTTTACCTTTTCAATTCCTAAAACTCGACATTAAACCATTTTGGTCATTATGGATGCATAACGATAGGTGAAGGGAGATAACTCAGGCTACATGGTGTTGGTGTGGTGCTGAATGAGCTGGTGCAGGGAGCTAGAGCTGGTGGTTGCAACCATGATCTCCTTTGTTTGTTGTATTTTCACTTCTTATTTATTTTCTGAGTGAGCAACTTTTTCTGAGTGAGCTGCTTGTCTTTTTCGAGTGAGCTGCTTAATATTTTTTTTTCATTCCAAGTACTAAATGGAGGTCTTTAGGTGCCATGGTTAGTGTTTTTTCCATCCTGGAGTCTACTCGTGGTCTTTTGGAGTCATCCTCATCAACTTTCCTTCAACTTTTTTCCTTGTTGTGCCACACATAGATTTGCTACAGGAAAATTTCCGATGCCTATAACAATCTTTTTATTACCTCTTCTTGCTTCAGTTTCCTCAGAAATGGAGGGATATGGTTCATGAAGGCTATGTATGGAGTCATGGAATGAATGGAGTGGAGGATAGGCAAGTGAATGGGTCTCATGCCAAGTTACCAATGATCCAGCTACAAATGGTGCAACATAGGGTTTAGAGAGTGAATCCTTGTGCATGGAGTGAAATAAGAGTTTGGGGATGGTAGGTAAAGCAAAAACATAAATTATGATGCTCTCCTTGAAGTTCATAAATCCATGAGAGGTCTTATTCCTTCATGAATGAGTTTACTATAGCATTTACAGGAGTTTCCTATAGTGCTACAGGAATATTGTAGCTGTTGGACTTGCCTGTAGCAATTATAGTTTATGGAAAAAAATGAAAATTTACTCAATATGAGGGGTAAAATGGATCAAGGGGTATATTTTGGAGTGGCTCATGGAGTGTGCAAGCAGAGGAGAAGGGGATATGAAGAGAAATTTATCCTCTGGATCCCAAAAACCATCTTTGATCAATAACCTGCAAAACAGAAAAACACATAAATGAATGGGTATTTTTCCTCTTTTTTATTTTCTTTATTTTTTCTTTCTTTCTTCTCTCTTTTTATTTTTTGAAGGCAAGTGTGTTGCCTCTAGAGAGGTTTTCAACCCATAGGACTACCTTGGTCTCCTTAGAGAGGTTTTTACCCATGCCTCTCTAGATATTTTATTCTCTATTTTATTCTTCTTCTTTTCTCTTTCTTTCTTTTTGTTTTTTGCTCCAGGATTGCCTCATGGAGGTTTCAAACCCTAGAATTGGCCTAGGGTGCCTCATAGAGATTTTTTACCATTCCTCTTTATTAATTTTTTATTCTTTTAGGAGGGGGAAGTGCTAGAAAATATGGAGTTTTCCATGACATACACCTCCCTGTTTATGGAATTTATAAATTTAGCCCTAGACAGGGGATTTTTGTAAACCTTAATATTGTAACCATTGAAAAGTAGGGGAATTCATTCCTCATATATGGTTCTGATATGAACTGGACCATTATCATAACATTTTTCCACTTTGTAGGGTCCCAACCATCTTGTCATTAGTTTTCCTTTGAAATCCTTAAACCTTGAGTCATACAACATTGCCCAATCTCCTTCTTGACATGTCTTTTCCTTAATGTACTTGTCATGTTAGACCTTCCTTTTCATCTGAATCACTTCTGTGTGAAGGAGTTCTTGAATCCTAAACTCATTCAATCCATTTAATTCCAGAAACCTGTCTTGTTGGGAATTTGATATATCTAGGTGTAACTGAGCTGCCATCCTTAAGGTATTGAACTCAAATTCAATTGAAATCATAGCTTTCTTGCCATAGACTAGGTAGCTTCTACCAATCATTCTACCCAATATTTTCTATTGTTTCCCACAATTTTGGTGAGGATATTATCCAAGGCTCTGTTAGTCACTTCCACTTGTCCATTTTCTTGAGGGTGGTAAGCAGTGGAAGTATTATGATTTATCTTGGCCTCCTCAAAATATTCTCAATGATATGAGATGTTAATTGTGCCCCATGATCAATGGATACCTCTATGGGGTATCCAAATTTGTAAAAAACATTCTCTCTTAGAAATTTTGCTACTTTCTCCTTGGTTTCTACCTTCATAGACTTTGTTTCAACCCACTTTGTCAGGTAGTCAGTACAGACAGTGATATAATTTTTCTGTCCAGATGGTGGATAAATAGGTCTAATGAATTCCATGCCCCACTTGTCAAATGGCTCAAGAGACACCTGAGGGTGCAAAGGATTCTCATCCCTCTGTGTAGGTTTCCCCATCCTTTGGCATTAGTCACACCTTCTAGTGTATCTTTTGGCATCTTTGTGAAGGGTAGGCCAATAATATCTTGCTTGCAAAATTTTGAAGGAAATCCCTTTTGCAGCAAAGTGGCCTCCAAAATGGCTATCATGACAAGAAGAGAGGATATCGAAAAATTCTTCCTCCATCACACATCTTTTGAGAATTTGGTTAGGGCCTAGCTTGAAGAGATTCCTCCCAATCCATGTGAAAGGGGTGCTTTTTTGATGATCTTTATTTTCTCCTTGAATGAGAGATTAGGAGGGAACTTTTCAACAACCATGTAGTTATATATGTCAACAAACCATGGTGAGAGTTCCGAGATAGAGAAAATATGTTCATCTGGCAGCTGGTCATCGACTATTCCTTCTTCATCCATAGATAGAGCTAACCTGGATTAAAAAAACTGCAATAACATTCTCCTTTCTAGGTTTATCAACAATGGTTAGGTCAAATTGTTGTAATAGTAACAACCATATAATTATTCTAGCATTAACATCTGGTTTTTTCATTAAATATTTTATGGTTGCATGGTCAGTGTGTACAAAGGTCTGATAACTAGTGACATAGTGTCTAAATGTGTTTAAAGCATGGAAAATGTCCAACATTTCCTTCTCTCTGACAATGTAATTGAGTTCAGCCTTAAACAAGTTCTTACTGATGAAATAGATTACATAAGGTAATTTGTCTTCTAACCTCCCTAATGTTTCCCCCATAGCTTTGTTTGATGCATCTGTGTGGATGTGGAAAGGCAAAGTCCAATTTGGACGTCAGAGAATGGGGGCAGTAGTTAACTTTCCCTTAATGAGCTTAAGAGATTCTTGAAAAATACTGGACCAAGTAAACTCAAAATCCTTGGCCAACAAAACAAATAGTGGTGAGGCAAAATTGCTGAAGTATTTGATGAATCTTCTATAATAGCCAGCTAAACCTAAGAAAATCCTGAAATCTCTTTGATTTTGGAGCAGGTACCCTTTTGATGATGGTGACTTTGTTTGAGTCCACATGTATTCTTGCTTGGGAGATTGAGTGTCCCAATACAAATCCTGTTCTTTTTCAGAAATTCACACTTTTCTGGGCTCATCGAGAGATGCATCTCAGTGCACTTTCTCAACACTTTTCCCAAATTGGAGAGAGCCTCCTAGAAGTCATCACCATAGGGTGCGAAATCATCCATGTATATTTCAACTGATTCATGGAATAGATTAGAGAAAATGCTCAAGACGACTCTTTGGAAGGTAGTTTGGGCATTGCACAACCCAAAGGGTGGGACTCGGTAAGCGAAGGTACCCCAAGGGCAGGTGAAAGTAGTATTTTCCTCATATTCAGGGTTTATTTTGATCTGTTTATACCCACTGAACCCATCTAAGAAGGAAAATAACTTCTTTCTTGCAAGGAAATCTAGGACTTGGTCTATAAAGGGAAATGGGAAATGGTCCTTCTTGGTGGGTTTGTTAAGCTCCCAATAGTCGACACAGACTCGCCATTTTCCAATCTTCTTCAAGACTAGGACAATATGATATACCCACTCACTGTCTCATATAGGATAAATGTCCTTTAGAGCTAGGTTCATCCTCCTTTGGGGTTGGCACATAGGCTTGAATCTTTCGTTAATGTAAATATGATGTACTCATACTCAAGGATGCACCCATTTCATGTCCTTGTAATCCCAAGAAAATGCATCTAGGTTTTCTTTCAGAAGCTGGCATAGCTGATTTTATTTTTCGTTTGAGAGGTTTGAGTTAATTTTTAGAGATCTGGATGGGCCAAAATCTACGGCCTTAGTGGTTATAGAGTTTAAGCCGACTGAGTGAAATTCCATCCAAGGGTGGCTTTCAGATTCTTTGACTAAGTTTTCAAGCAGGCTGTTAGTGGGGGACTAGTTTTCAATGACATAGTTGATGAGTTCATCTTCATCAAGCTGCTCCCCTCTGAGAACAACATCTATGGTACAAATGGGTGTAGTGTTATATACCTCATCTTATTCATCCTCCAACCATATAGGTAGATCATGATCAATGGAAGGATGGGATGGAGGATATAATATCGGTTATTTAGACAAGGGCCCATTCTTAATAGTCATGTTTCTGGCTCGACAACTAATATAAGCATTGAAAATGGCTAACCAAGGTCTCCCTAACATGAGAGGATATCCGGTGAACTTATTTTTTGGCTATAGATCTAGGAAATTTGTAGGATACTCCAAAGAGTTAATTGAAACCATAACATGCTCAATAATTCCTTCGATAGTTACTGTGGACCGATATGCAAGTTGCAGAACCATTGTGGTTTTCCTCAAAGCTCCTTGGAGGTTGAATTTTAACATATTTTCCCTGTTCATGACATTTATGGCAGCCCCGAGATCAATCATAGTATTTGGGACTATGACACCATCTATGTGCACATCTACAACTAGACTTCCAGGGTCTAGGTACTTTATAAAGATCATCGTTCCCAATATTAAGTCAGATAGTTTCCCTACTATATTAATGGTGGGGGTATCTTTCTTCTTCCTCCCAGGTTTCTTGAAGAAATTTTCCTTAATGAGACTATTGTAAATAGGGACATCCTTAATGGCTTGGATAAGCGGTATCTTTACACACAAATTTTTCAGTTCTCCCAGAATTTTGGTCTCCTCTGGGGTGTGTTGACTGGAATGGATCAAGCGCCCAGGAAAAGGAGGTTGGTTGATCTGAGTGTTACTTTATTCCTTTTCCTACTCAACCTATACGGGTGGAGATGGAGGGTGGTTGTCTAGGAGTACTCTTCCTAACCTGAGATTAATCTCTTGTATCTTCAGAGCATAAGCTGGATAGGTTCTCTCTCCACAATAAACCTGTTGTGCCTGTCTTTTGTTCAGGTTCAGATTGAGATGTGCAGGCATCTAAGCAACTTGGGTGGAGCAGCATGGGTAAGCTAAGGTTGAGGTTGGGGTGGAGGAATTAGAGTAGGTGTTTGATTATGTTGAGGCCTCCACCCTTGGGATGGATTATTCCACTAAGTTTGTTAAGGAACATACTATTGAAATGGTTGGTTCGAAGGTTGAGGATGATATGGAGGGTTGTAAGGCCAGGTAGGAGGTGCATGCCAGGATGGAGAAGTGGGGGTGTACCAAGAGTGCATGGGTGCATTTTGATTATTGTGATAGTAAGAGTAAGGTGCACCTTGCATACCCTAGTGATATGACCTATGGCCTTGAGGCCTTCTTTGGTTTATGAAACAAAGTTGCTCTGGTCCTACTTCCCCACCTTGATATACAACTTTGAGTCCAGGTAAGGAGATACACTTTTATGTGGCATGATTCTCTCCACAGACTAAGCAAACCTCTATGACATTTAATGGACATTATTTCCTAGGTTGTTTCCTAGTACATCTGATGTAAAATATAGCCAAGGCCCTTTCTTCTTCCTCTTACGTCCTCTTGACATGCATTGTGTCCATTTGCAAGGCAAAGGTGTGCAACATGTCACTCTTGAAGTCCTTTGGCATATTTCAAATATCATATTTGATGGAGGTGGAAGAGGAAGGGGTATTGGTGGTACTTTGGCCAGCTATGCCTTTCTTCCTAGTTTCCCTAGAATGGTTCCTGAAGACAATTTTGATTTTTTCAAAAGGCAGCTAGTACATATCTCCTCCTGATAACATATTGAGGGTTTCTATCACCTCCGCCCTGATCCCTCGGAGAAGTACTAGTTTAAGTGATCTGGGATCAAGAGTACAGTTGCCTCTCTTATAGTTTAACTGAAAGCTCTCTTCATAGTATTCTATGGATTCATCAAGACATAGATTCATCCTGAATATCTCATCTTTAGTTTCCTTCGACCTACAGTATTCCTTCTACTTATTGTTGAAGGCGTCTTTCATCTGGGCCCAGGTAGTGATGTTGTTCCCAGGTAGACCCATGAACCGGTGCAAGGCTTCATACTTAAGGGTAGATAGGAATAGCTTCAGCTTTTGATCATCTGAGGCATAGTCATATGTCCTACAGAAAACAAAAAATTCAAACATGAATGTGTTAATATATTTAGATGTAAGTCCATGAAAGTGTGGAAGGGCTAAGGAGCTAATGTTCTTCATTTTAGTCTCCCCATTTTCCTCTCTAATGGGAAAGGCTCCCTAGGTAGTTTCAACCGTAGTTTAAATAGGTGAAACAAGTTCCTCAAGTGAAACAAGATCTTCTTCTTCTCTAATAAGTTCTTCAAAATTTTTAAAAGGCTCACTTATGGTGTGTTTAACCTCACAGCCACTGAATAAGAGTGAAGGGTGACTATGTGGTGATGTGGGGATTTTATGTGAAACTTATCCTTGAGTATACCTACTCCTACGAGGCATGAAAATATTTTTTTTTTTTGTATTTTTTTCAATATTTTTGAAACAAACTATAAAAGGAAAGCATAAAAGAGTGCTAAAACAAAATCAAGGCATTTACTAGACACCTCCCTGGAAAAAGCGCCAAAAAGTTGTGAGCCCTGGTATTGCACCAAGAATGATGCAACTCCTAGAGGATGCCCCACTTTACTTTATCAACCCAGGGCTTGCAAAAACTTGGAGGTAACAGTGATATATACATAGTAGATGCATTCTACTCATGTCTTCGTCTTCCGAGCTCTATTAAAGGGTGCTACTTCTAGGGTTTCTGGATGAAGTCTATCACACTTCTGAATTTAGGCCTAGGGCGACAAATGATTCAAATTCATGGTTCTATTAGCAAGTACATAGCTATTATATAGAAATAAAGTACATCTAACTAATCTACAATGAAATAAATCTACACATTAAGCTATAATAAGAAATGGGAGCAAACTAGGCATTTTTCATGAAGTAAATTGTTGAATTCAAATTGCATAAAGGAAAATAACCTAATCACACTTTGCTAGGCCAAATGGCTAAACACACTCTATCCACTCTATGTTATATCTATGATGCTTTTAATCATGCAACTAATCATGAAATAACTATGCTTGTAAACGCATTATTTTGCAGCTAAGAGAATAAAGCGCCAAGGTGGCTTATGGAAGGAATGAACTCATGGGAGTAAGGTTGAAGGTGTCTGGGTGGTTTTGGTAGGCCTTGATGATGTGGATGGTGGTTTATGGGCCTAAGGAGGGGCCCATTGGTGTTGCTACAAGTGCTGATATAGGTTTGCTGTAGTGCTACAGAAAAGTCCTGAATTGCTACAGAAAACAATTCGAGGGAAATACGAGGCCCAAAACGGGTGAGAAAAGTGTAGGGAAGGTGGAGTGAAGGTGGTCCACCCCTTTTCCAAGCTCAAAACCTCTTGGTAGGCCCGTCTTTAACCTATAGGGTTTGCTCACGGTGCAGGGATGAAAAATTTGAAAACAGGGTTGATGGCAATTTTGATGAAGAGAGAGTTGATGAAGGGTGAGAAATGAAGCTGAAGGTGTTGGTGAATTCCTCCTTGGATGTGCTACCTAAACCTGCAAGAAAAATACCTGTTGGTACAAGAAATATGGATAGATTCATGATAAAGGAAATGAAAAATATGAGTTGAATTTGGAAATAAAATCTACGTTAGCTTACAAACAGAGATCTAACACAAAATTCTAAACATATTCATGGAACTACAACAACTTAACTTATTCATTCCAAGAAATCATAAACTAAAAAGTATTTTTTTCCTGTGGGGAAGGTTTACCCTCCTCAAGCTCCAATGAAAGAGATGAGAAGGGGAGGCTTGAATCATAGCTTTCTGAGTTTATAACCTGCTCTACCAGCATGTAAGCAATCTAAATCTACAACAAAATACAAATGGAAGAAAACTAAAAATAGTGAATTAAAATGCAAGCAACTAGCTAAATACTCATAAGAAAAACTAGCTAAAATGACATAAAAGTAAAGAATGAATACACAAGAGAGACTAAGTACAATGGATTGTGCCCTAACCCACAAGCATAGCCTTATGAAACTAGATCAGTGAAGTGCAAGCTAAAGACTCATATTATTGCAAAAGATAATCTCATTACATTAACATGAAAGTATAAAAAACCTATTACAAGAGCTAAGAGCTTCTTGGTTTTCTCCAAAGTTTGAATCCTAATGAGCTCTTGCTCGTACCTATTCAACCTAGAGGGTAGCTACCAAAAAATCCCTAAAAAGTAGGTGATGAGTCCACTTTGACTGCAATTGAAGTGTAGCTTTGGTGCACTTGATATTGAGTTTTCTTGGCTACCATTGGTTTTGACCTGTTGGAGGGAATCTCAAGGATCCCTTAGCTTCCTTTGGGATTTAAGGCAAGCATGTTCAAAATTTTCTCCTCTAGGATGCATTGTTATGACACCTAGTACACCTTTGTGTTCCTTCAAGCAAGCATGCCAATATTATTGTGGAGGTGCACTACAGTCGGGTCGATGGACATTTCGGGGTAGAGAAAACAATGGCAGTGTTGCAGAATTAAAGGATGGAAATATTAAAGGATGGAAATTTATCTTGAATTTTAGAAACCTGGGCGAATCTCGTAGTCCATCATATGCAATATATAAAATTTTAGACAATATTTTTGTAAAAATATTCAAATTTCTAATAATCTTATACAATATCTATACAATTTTTTTGGCGATTTTTAAGGTGAAATAATTTATATTATAAAAATTGGGCAAATCATTTTTATAAAAAATGGAAATTAACGAATCTTTTTTTTGTAAAAAGCATGGAAAATTAGCCCAACTGGGAATATTAGCCCCTAAAATTTTCCCTGGAGACATCTAACATTGAAAAACAAATAACACCAACAAAATTAAGCCCAAATTGCATGGAACATGCCACAACTGATCGAATAATGGACACATAGATCAATAACACTCACCAATAGCAGATCTAGCTATATCAAGTTGTCAAAGCAAGCCAACTCCTTCACCAGGGAAAGTGGTTCACCAAGGACCAGGTTCAAACAAATTTTCCTCACCTCATGGAGGTTCTGCACACAATGGGGACCATTGCTTCCTAACGAGGGAGGATTGATATTGGTGGATATTGGTGGCCAATCACCTTTTCCACCTAGACCTCTAGTCAGTTTCATCAATTTCCTTGTTTATAACAGCATTTACTATTTTTAGCCTTTTTTCAGGTCTTGAAATTTTGGAGCATTTTTGACCCCCTAAATGGAACTTTTTTTTACGTTCGCAGTAGGTGGAATGGGACCTATCGCAAATATTGTATTGCTCAGAGATATATTTCCAACGAGGTATCATACACGCCAAATAGAGATAATATGACCAAGTTATGACCTCGGGAAGTTGGCTACCCAACTAACCCCAACGAGGCCTAAAAACCTTGGTGTTCCATCTCCTACGGTTATGGTTTTGGTTGTTTATGATTTTCCCTTATTGTTCAATAATAAAAAGGCCCTTGAGACTCATTATAACATAGTTCAGAGGCATGCAGCTACCACATCTCTTCTCAGAGATAAGTTACCATTGCCCGAGCTAGTTTATTTACATTATGTATGTAAGCATATTTCAGGTCTTTGATATTGATGAAATGGACTGTTATTTTTGCTGCATCCCTATATTTATGGTTATATCTGTATTATTTTTAATTCATGTTTAATTTTGGATCAATCATTATGGAAACCAAAGTGTTCACCTAAAATAGGGAAGGAAGAAAATTGTGGTCTTATATTATATGCTTATAAGGAAAATGATAAGTGGTATTGCAAAAATGGTCACTCAAGACACATGTTAGGGGATCAAACTAAGTTCATTAGCTTCAAAGCGATAGAAAAAGGTAAAGTATATTTTGGAAACAATACATCAACTAAAATCATTGGAAAACGACGGTTACCATTAATAATGGAATAAAGTGGGCACAAGATGTATTGTATATAGAAGGATTTAAGCATAATATTTTGAGTGTCAATCAGATATGTCATCAAGATTTTGATGTCATACTCCAAACAATGTAACGTTTAAAATTCAGACACAATAAAATTGGTAGCTAAAGCTATCAAGACTGATAATAATATATACATACTTGATGAATCAAAGACTAAGAGAATCCATGATGAAAATATAAAAGAGGATAAAATTGTTTCTCATTTCCTTCAAATAGACAATGCCCCTATAGAAGAATCCAAGCTCGTCTGAAAATGGAAGAGAGGAACTGGAAAGTTCAAAGGTAAGCTTTCTTTCAGTTTTTTTGAATGTGGAAGAATTGGACATTATGCATTTAAATGTCCTTATGGTAAAATAAATGTTAGAAATGATGAGTTACTATTCAAACCCAAGTATCATAAGAAAAACAATCCAATAAGAAAATTAATTTTTACTCAAAGGAAAAAAGTGATAGTGAAAGAAATGAAAGTGTAACAATGAAGAAAGGAATTAAATACTATTCATTTTTGAGGCTAAAGAACTGAAGTGTTATGCAACCAACTTAAAAAAATAGAAGAAAAGATAGATCAAAGACTTACAAATTATCCTCTTTGAGGGGGAAACCTCCTTTACATTATGTAAATAAAAAAATGTTGGATGATACAAATGACAAGACATCCTTTCCATATATAGGATTCTAAGGGGTTACAATATAATCAGAGCATGCATAAAATAATAATGTAAGGGAAGAACAATAAAAACAATGGGCTGATGTGGGGCACAAAAATAACAATATGGGGGCACATTAATAACAATAAGGGGGCTACACTAACAATAACAATAATGGGGCTACACTAGTATTATAGGGACCTAACATGCCATTTTCCTTCAAAAAAGTGTTTTTCTCAACGTTTGAGTAGTTATGGATGCTTCTATATAAAATTCTCATCCTCCCATGTGGAATCTTAAGTGGGTAAGCTCTTCCACTTAATGAGCTACTATGAAATTGATCGATTATGTAACCATCGGGTTCTTGTTTCCTTGACTGCTTCAGGCTCAAATATGATTTTTCCTTCTTTGAGCATGAAACATGGAAAATTGAGTGTACACGAGAAGATACAGGTAGCTCCAATTTTTATGCCAAATTATCAATATTTTAAAACACCTCTTAAGGATTGTAGTACTTGGCTAATAATTTATTATCCTTATTAGCTTTCTTGAGGGATATATGTTTGTATGGTTGTAGCCATAAAAATACCTAGTTTCCTACATCAAAACTTCTTTCACTGTGCTTTTCATATGCCTATTGTTTCATTCAATTTTGTGCCAGAGTGAGGTTATCCTTTAAGAGGTGAATATATATGGAAATTTGTTTTTGTCACTTACTATAATCTTTTGGTTTCCATGAAACTTTTGAATTGTTTCCATATTTGCAGTAGCAACTATATTGGCTTTAAAAGGATAAGATAATGCACAAAAGTGTGCATAATTGGTAATTATATCAACCACCACCATGATGACATTATTTCCTTCAGACTTGGGAAAACCCATGATAAAATACATTGAGACCTCCTCCCAACGCTGACTTTGAATGGCTAAAGGTTGTAATAGACCTGCGGTCTTAATTGTCTCAAATTTATTTTGATGTCAAACCAAACATTCTGCCACAAAACTTTGAATATTAGATTTAAGGCCATCCCAAAAAATTCCTTCTTGACCCTGTGTAAAGTTTTTAAAAATCCTGAGTGCCATCCTAAGGGAGAGGTGTGCAATTCCAAAAGAATATTTGTTTGAGTTGGGAATTATTACAAAGATATAAGTGATCTTTGTACCGTGATGAATCATTTTTCCAACTAAATGTATCAGATGTACTAGGATCTTGCTGGAACTTTTGAATGAGTGTCCAAACCTCTTCATCGCTCTTCCATTCATCCCTTGATTTGGTTATCCTCTTAGGTTGGATAATAGAAATATCACAAAGAAATGGTTCTACATCCTCATCCTTTCTCGAGAGTGCATCTGCAACAAATTTTTTCTTCCCTTTTTTGTAGATAATTTCAAAGTCATAAACCAACATATTTGTGACCCATTTTTTTTCTCTTTTGAATATAATCTTTGTTCCAAAAATTATTTAAGACTATCATGATCTGTTTTCACCTTAAAGTGTCTTCCCATTATGTAAGGTCATCATTGCTTGAGTGCATGTAGTATTTCCAACATTTCCTTCTCATAAATAGGTTTGTGTAAATACTTTCCTTTAATTGGAAGACTTTAAAAAGCAATGGGTCTTCCTTCCTGCATTAAAAATTCACCAATTCCATTTCCCGAGGCATCACATTCCACAATAAAGTGTTTTTTGAATTCTGGTGTAGCTAAGACCAGTGATTGGCACATTGCCTCTTTAATATGTGCAAAGACCTTAGTTGCTTCTGGTGTCCAAGAAAATGAATCTTTCTTTAGTAATGATGTTAGAGGTGCAATTATTATCCCATAATTCTTAGCAAACTTGTGATAATACCCTATCGACCCAAGAAATCCTCGAAGATGATTTATGGTTGTGGGGATTTTCCAATTCTTAATGGCTTTAATTTTGTTAGGGTCTACCTTAAAACCCCCATGAGATAAAATATGACCCAAATAATCCACCTCTTCTACTCCAAAGAAACATTTAGAGGTTTTTTCATATAATTGTTTCTCTTCCAATAGTTTGAGCACCCTGTCAACATGTTGAACATGATCCTTCCAATACTTGTTGTAGATTAGTTTATCATCAAAAAATACTACACAATTTTTCTAAGGAAGGGTTTGAAAATGGAATTAATCAAACCTTGAAATGTGGAAGGTGCATTAGTAAGGCAAAAAGGCATGACAAAAAATTCATAATGAACCTCATGAGTTATGAGTGATGCTTTTGGAATGTCTTCAATCTTCATTCTAATTTGATGATATCCTGAATGAATATCCAACTTGGTGAAGTAAATTGCTCCATGTAATTCATCAAACAATTCATCAATGATAGGAATGGGAAATTTATGTTTAATAGTGAGCTTTTTGAGCTCCCTACAATCCGGACACATACACCATGATCCATCCTTCTCGTGCACCAATACTACTGGAGTAGAAAAATAACTTTGACTAGGTTGAATTATACTAGCTTCTAGCATTTCTGCAACCATACGTTCAATCTCACTCTTTTGGGCATACGGATAATTGTAAGGCATGATGTTTGGAGGAAAAACTCCTGGGTTCAAATCAATAACATGATCATGATCACAAATAGGCGGGAGGCATTTTGGAGTCTCAAACACTTTGGAATGATTTCCCAAGACTTTATGGAGATCTTTAGAAATAGATGATTTTGGTGTTTGAAACCCTAATGAGAATAATTGTGCCATTATGCCTCGTTGTTCTTTATTCACAATATTTTTCATGACATTAGAGTTTATTATCTTTCCTGGTTTCCCTGTGATACCCCTTAATTCAACTTCCTTTCCTTCCCAAAAAAAATTCAATAAATTTTTTTGAAAATTGAAAGCTATCATCCCCAAAGATTGTAACCATTATACTCCTAGGACGACATCAACACCACCCATTGGAATGTAAAGCATTGGAATATTTAATGCATATTCCCCCATGGTTATATTGATATTTTGGCACTTTCCAGAAAATTATAGTTCCTCCATTTGCAACCATCACTTGACACTCTAATGCTAGATATAGGAAGCAATTCAATTCCTTGGATATCTTGCAATGAATAAAATTATGGGTGCTACCTGAATCAATCAACACTTTTACCCTTTTATTCTTGATATATCCTTCTATATTGAGATTTTGATGAGTGGTAAATCCTTCCAATGCATTACACGATATGTTCAGATTCATTTATTATTTCTCTAGGGTTGGTTCCTGGTGTATATCCTTCTCTTTTTATGTTTCTTGTTCCTTTTCTTCCTCCTCTTCATAATATATGTAAAATCATTTCTTCTCGGCGCACTTATGACCTTTAGTGTATTTTCTATCACAACTATAAAAAATCCATTTTGATCCTTTTTCCTCGAACTGTTGTGGTTTCAACCTTGTAGGTTTGGGAAATATAGGATCGTCAATACTTCCATATATATAGTTATGAGTCGTAGACTTCCTTGTTTCCATAATTTTTCTTTCAACAATTCTTTCCACCGTGAATGCATTCTCATATGAATCAAGTTCCCAAAGGTGAACCTCATGTTGGATGTTATCCTTTAAAGTACCTATGAAGACATCAATCATATTCTCCTCTAGAATTTCAGTTACCTTGATATTCAAATTTTTTTAAGTCCTCAATGTTCTTCGTCGTTGAACCCGTTTGTTTGAGATTTATCAATTGGCTAAAGTAGGTGTTTCTCTTTGTATCATCATAATGTGATATTATTTATTCTATACAAATTGACCAAGTGACAAGTGTTTTAAGAGAAAAAATTCATTGATACCATACAATTTGATTGTATTCTAAATATAAAGTTGCAATGCATACCTTTTGTGAGTGTTTCACATCATGGAGATCAAAATATTTCTCCATATATAGTATCCATGTTACCGGATCCTTGCCATAAAAATTACTCATATCAATATTTGGAATGTAGTGTTTCTTAAACCCAAAATTGGATTCTCTAAAATCATTATTCATATTCATTTTGTCCTTATCGTGATTTTCATGGATTACCTTGTCACCACTAGGAAGCCTTTCTTCTAACAACTTTTCCAAACCTTCCTTAAACTCCTCTATCTTGACATTCATCATTACTTCCATGTCTTATTTTAAACCATTATTCAAAACTCCAATTTCCCTTTTTATACAATCTATATTAACATTTATCATGGCTTCCAATTCATTTTCTGTTACTTTTTGTGATAGAAAAATTTGTTGCACTTGGCCTCATAAATTTGATATATCATGTTGCATTTCTTCCTCTTCATGCATCATAGAAGAGATTTCTGGTTGCTTACTAGGTGTGTCCATTTTTTTTTTTTGAGGAATTTTTGAATCAAACAATGATATCTATGCTTCACTATGGCCTTTGAATCACTTAAGACTTTTTTTTCAAGAAATGTTATGGAAAATTTAAGAAATACACACCTTTTTCTTTCTTTTGAGTATCTCGATATTGAACATGTTGTATCTATGTGATTTCAGATCCCCAAGATCCTAAATTTGGTATTGTGGTAGCCATCTAAGTCTTCTTTCCAATTCCACGAGCTAGACCCAATTTTGATTCTTCATGGTAAAGTTACTCCAAATCTCCCACACTGACCTAATTATGGACTGGTTCAGTAGAGAAAATGTGTACAGAATTCCAGGTGTCCATGTTTCCACCTTCGACCCTAAAATATATACAAAATAAACTATAGTCCATTCTTGTTCTATCAGTTTTTATGAAATTCCAACCCGATGCTGGAAGAGAAATTTATAACAATTTTCCCTCGGTCACTTTCGTGAGACTAAATTCTGGAGCATAGAAAAACCCTAGCTTATTTGGACCATATCTCTAAAAATATAGTGAACCAATATCTAAAATTTAGGCATGAAGTTTACCAATATTTCAGATACACGTGGTCATAATTTTCACTTATGAACCTTCGTAGAAAAAATGTCACAATGACCTCTTTGAATTAGTGAAACCCTAGAATCCAAAGCTCTGATACCAAATTTTATGTAACCATCTTAAAAAAAAATAAAAGAAAAGATAGATAATGACATAAAAATTATCCTATTCGAGTGGGAAACCTCCTTTATATTATATAAATTAACAAATCTTGGATGATACAAATGACAATACCTCCTTTGTATATATAGGAGTCTAAGGGGTCACAATATAATCAGAGCCTACATAAAAATAATAATGTAAGGGAAAAACAATAACAATAGTGGGCTTGTATGGGGCACACCAGTAACAATAATGGGGCTAAAATAATAATAACATTAAGGGGGCTACACTATTATTATAGGACCTAATATGAATCAAAATTTTATTATGAAGGAGAACTTAAAATTGCATTAAAGGAACTAAGGATCATCGGAAAGAAAGAAACTCAATTGATGCAACAGCGTCAAGACAAAGGTCTAAATGAAGACACCATTCTTGCTCTTAAGGTTGAAATAGAATAAGAAAAAATAGTAAATAAATTTACATCCAAACAGTTAAATGAGAAGGTGAAAATATGTGAAATAATAGAAGAGGAAGTTATCCTCTTAAGATAAGAATTGGAGTAGCTTAATTTGAAGTTCAACAAAGGGATTGAATCCCTAGATCATATGCTTAGCTTGTAGTGATCCAGGTGGATATTGGTGGCCACCCACCTATTCCACTTGGGGCCCCACCATTATCTCTTTCATTTTTTCAGTTTCGGCACAACTTACTATTTTTAGCAGTTTCTCAGGTCCTAAACTTCTGGAGCCATTTTGAGGCCCTACATGATGTTTTTTGGGCATCACTTCTCTGGCGAATATCATTCCGTTTCAGAATTGATATTTGCAGTCAGTAGTTATAGTACTCAGATATATATTTCTAACGATGTATCATGTGCTTCAAATGAGGATAGTATGCCAAAGTTACGACCTCGGGAAGTTGAAACACCAATTTACCGAAACGGGGCCCATAGTTTTGGTGCTTCATCTCCTAGGGTTAGGATTTTGGTTGTTTATGGTTTTCCATTGTTTCTCTATAATAAATATGCCCTCGAGCCTCATTGTAACATAGTTCAGAGGCCTATATCCACCACATCTCTTCTCAGAGATAAGCTACGAATGCCCTAGCTAGTTTATTTCCATTATGTCTATAAGCAAATTTCAGTTATTTAATATTAATTACATGAAGTTTTATTTCCGCTGCATCTTTGTATTTATCGTTATATGTGTATTATGTTGCATTCCTGCATAAATCCGGATCAATGGTATCAGAGAGGTCTGCTTTTTCTTGATCCTTCTTTGCATGTCCCCAACGAGGTCAAGGTATAAGGAGTTAGGGCTCGATCTGGTTAAACCTTTGCAAGATCAGCCTCGCAAACCCCGACGGCCACCCATGAGGGAAAAAAAGAAATATGAGGGAGCAGTAGATCCTATGAAAATATTTCTTGAGGAGGCCCTCGAAAAACAAAGGAACGCAATGATGGATAATTTTGCCCAAATCCTTCAACGACTGCCCACTGGTGGTGCATCTGCATCCAACAACCACTCTGGAGGCGCGAATCCATTTAAGGTACAAGTAAACTTTGACATTCCCATATGTGAGGGTCAAATAGATGCAGATTCCATAGATTGATGGTTGAATCTATTAGAAGGATATTTATCTGTTCATGACTTTTCCGACTGGGAGAAGATTATTTTTGCACTCCTCAAAGCTACCCCGCATCTTAAGGGCTGGTGTGAAACCTAATGTGAGAAAAAGGACAAGAAAAAACCCTCTCTCTTCTTAGTTGTACCCACTTGGAATTATTTCTGAGATGCCATCAAGGAACAATACTATCTCGTGGGGTGCTATGAGGACAAGTACATACAATGGACCACATTGCGGCAACAAAGGGATCAAGATGTGCATGAGCAGATGAATCTATTCCATAACCTGTGCACAAATTTGGGTATCAAATATTCAGAGAAACATTTGGTGCTAAAGTATCAAAGTTTTTTGCACAAATACATTCAGGAGGAAATGGAGTTCCTTGACATCTCCTCACTTGGTACGACATACTGGTTTGCTGCCAATATTGAGCAGAAATTCAAACAGAAGAAGCAAGACTTTGGATCTACGAATCAAAAGCAAGGGAAAGGTGACCACAAACTACAGAACAAAGGACAAAGCCAAGGCATGACGGCCCAAGACAACCTGCCAAAGTCACAAGGAAAGAACAACATTGCGAAGCCAAATAAGGACATGGGAAAGTGGTGTGAGTTCCATAAGAGCTCCACTAACAACACAAGTGAGTGTCGGGCCAAGAATTCGATGGTGGCCAAGATGGGGGCTTCTGAATCAGATGCATGCCTTGACTCTGAATCAGAACCTGACAAGGGGAATGACAAAGGGAAATAGATCATTGATGTGGATCCCAACGCCATTGTTGCCACTGCAAAGATCCAGAAGGAGGAAACAAAAGATCCAGAGGAGGAGGAGTGTCTCTTCCACTCATAGATGTGGGTAAAGGGTTTCCCACTATATTTCATTGTCGATAATGGGAGCCAAAAGAACCTCATTTCAGTAGAGGTCGTGAAGTGGTTAGGCCTGCCAACCACAACACACCCACACCCATACACCATCGGGTGGCTTCACCAAGGACGAGATCTCTCCGTCAGCAAGCAGTGTCACCTTCCTATAGCATCAATCCCTTCTTGGATGAGGTATTATGTAACATTGCTCCTCTTGATGTTTCTAATGTATTACTAGACCAACCATACATGTGGAAGTGACATTATATGTATGAGTCCCGGCCTCGCGCTATTATTGTTACTTTGGGAAATAAGTTGTACAAGATACCAGAGGTACCACCGCCTGCTGCTATCTATTTGGTTACTGCAAAACAATGTAGTAAGATCATTTCCAAAACTAGGAAATTTGTTTTCCTAATGATCCACCCCCAGGGAAAGAATAAGAATGTGGCCACAACCTCCAGACAGGGTTCCTCTGCATGACAACAACAAATGGACAAGTTTGTGGAGGAGTACAAGGACATCTTTACCTCACCCACAGGGGTTCCTCTGCACTGTTGGGTCAAGCACCCCAATGATCTGACCCCAGGTGCGCCGCTACCCAATGGACCAATCTATTGGTGATATGTTCTGGAGAACGATGAAATCAAGAGGCAAATTCAAGAGCTGCTACAGAAAGGTCACATCCGGCCAAGTTCATTGCCCTATGGGAGCCCAATCGTGTTGGTACAGAAGAAGGATGAGACTTGGAGACTCTGTATTGACTATCAGGCGTTGAATAAGATCACTTCCTGGAATAGGTACTCGATCCCACAGATTGATGACCTTTTGGACCAGCTCAAAGGGGAGAAATATTTTAGCAAGATCGACTTGAAGTCTAGGTATCACCAGGTACCAATCGAATCCTCCGATGTGCGGAAGACTGCCTTCAAAGCCAAGGAGGGCCTTTTTGAATGGATGGTCATGCCTTTCGGTTTGAAAAATGCCCCTACAACCTCCATGAGTTTGATGGATGGCATCTTGAGGCCATTCACTAATTCATTTGTAGTGGTGTACTTGGATGACATTCTGATCTTCAGCAAGACTTGGGAAGACCACCTCCACCACAAGTCCGACAAGTTCTGTGCCAATTTGAAGAAGTGCACTTTTGGCATGACCCAGGTTCAATATCTAGGATACATTATTGATGAAATGGGGGTGCATGTGGATCCAGCCAAGATCCAATTCATTCGAGATTGGCCATCCCTAACCACTCTAATAGAGCTTCGTAGCTTTCTGGGTCTTGCTAATTTCTACCGCAAGTTTGTGTTGGGATTCTCTCATATCACTCGGCCCTTGAGTCAAGTCACCAAGGGAGGAGTGAAAGAAAAATTATTTTGGTCGAAATATCAAAATAAGGCATTCATAGAATTGAAGCATCACCTTTGTTCTGCCCTAGCGCTCACATTACCAGACTTGCAACAACCATTTGAGATCGAGACAAATGCCTCTGACTATGCTATTGGGGTAGTTCTTACTCAACAGGGGGCATCCAGTGGCATATCACAGTGAGACATTGTCCGACATAGTTCGCAAGTATCCCACTTATGAAAAATAAATGTATTCCATTGTGCAGGCTTGTCGAAAATGGGAGCTACATTTTGGGGAAGGAGACAATCATCCACACAGACTGCTGACCCCTGTAGTTCATACAAACAAAAGGGAAGTTGCAGAACGATTGCCATCAGAACTGGTCCACATATCTACAAAAATTTCATTTGAACATCAAGTACAAGAAGGTTAGCACCAATAATGTTGCAGACTCCCTCAGCTGACCACCGATCGTGGTGCTAACCTCCGTTCTCAACTCTTGTGGGCACAAGAATTTTGATTGGTTGCTTCTCTGCAAGAGCAATCCAGAATTCAGCCACAGATACAAGGCACTCTTTGAGGGTATGCAAGTTCCAAATTTTCACCTCCAAGATGCACTATTATGTCACCTGGGATATCTTCATGTTCCTTCAAGCGAGCATGCCAAGATGATATGGGAAGCACACTACAGTCGAGTCGCTGGGCATTTCGAGAACGAGAAAATAGTGGTAGTATTGTAGAAGTATTTCTATTTGCCGAACCTTCGACAAGATGTCGGGGAGTACATCAGATCCTGCAATGCTTGCACCATTGCCAAAATGACAATCAAGAAGCAAGGCCTCTATACTCCATTACCTACCCCTAGTCAACCTTGGGAGTCCATCTCCATAGATTGCATGTCAGGACTTCCTTCTACTAAGCATGGAAATGACTGTGTTTTCATGGTCGTCGACAAATTCTCGAAGATGGCTATTGTGGTGGACTGTAAGAAGAATATCACAGCAGAAGCCACTGCTAAACTCTTCTTTGAACGAGTGTGGGTGCACTTTGGGATACCAAAATCTATCATATCAGATTGGGATAGGAGGTTCCTCAGCACATTTTTTTCTAGCCTCTGGTCAATCCTAGACACCAAGCTCACCAAGTCCACAACTTTCCATCCCAAAACTTATGGCCAAATAGAGGTCGTCAATAGGATGATTGTACACATTCTGTGCATGTACAATTAAAATAATCCACCCACATGGGATGAGAGCCTCCCCTATGTACAACATAGTTATAACCGGGCTCTCCACAACTCAACCAGCCACAGCCCCTTTCAGGTGGGCTTGGGATTCCAGCCGCTATGTCCCATTGACATAGCCATGCCATTTGTGGCTACTCAGGTCGATTCGACTCATTTCTAGTATGAAGCTGATAGAGTGACCATCTTCATTGAGCGCATTCAGCACATCCACCAACACATTCATGAAATATTGGACAGAGCCAATGCTAAGTACAAGCAACTACATAATCAACATCGGGTGCCACACAAATTCTAGGTGGGCGACAAAGTTTTGTTACATTTGCAGAAGGAGCACAGCACTAGACCCCACCGCAAGCTTCACCCGCTCTGATATGGGTCGTACACCATCACCAAGGCTGTAGGGAACAATGCCTTTGAGCTCAGTGTTCTCACTCCAGTAATTCTCTAGTTGTGATATTTTTGGTTTTTAGTTGAGAAAACTAGAGGTAATCACAGACCAACTTTTAAACTCTAGGATCTACCCTTCCTAGGGTTCAGAGAGGGATCTCTCTATAAGTTTTAACTTTTTTTGTTTTATGAAATATTAGGCTAGTTATGATTGTGCAATTGGTTTTGGTTTTGATTGATTTGGTGGGAAAAATCACTGGAAGATATGGATAGTGGGAAATATATTTGTCCATTGGGCTGAGTAGTCAAAACTCAAGTAGACAGCACTAGGATCAAGGCCAAAAATTCAAATGTTTTTAAGGAAAGATATATAACCCTTGGAGATATTGGAAAGTTTTTTTGTGAGGTGATATGATCTGGATAAAGAGCATTGAAGGGTTCTTTAATCCGGAAAAGGGAAGTAGTAGGCAGAGGTCAAACGAAAGAGGGAGAAATCAAGGTCTCCCTACTCTAGAAATTAAAAGAAAACATAGAAATGACAAATAGTTAAGACAGGGTGATTTTAACAAATCCTGAAGTAATCCTCCTATTCATTCATTCAAATTTAGAACACATAATGGATTTCATGTAACAAAGAAAGATAACAATGACAAGAAGAAAATACTTCACTCCAAATAGCTCATCACATGAATCCTGAAATATGATGCTAGTTGATCTGATCCAGTCTGTTACTCGAAATTTGAAACACAAAAAGCCTTTAAGTCCACAAAAATGACTATAGAAATATTCAGCAACTTATTCCACAATAATACTTCTAAAGATGAAGTATTTATACATAATTTTTTACAAAATATCCTAGAATTCTTTTAGGAATTATCTAAGGGAAATAAAATATATTTACAACAATAATAGAGACAACTGCTCAAAAAATCAACAAGTTGTCCTATCAATTCAAATAAAATAGAAACTGATTGTAGATAAGATGCAGTTGGCTATCTTGCTCTCTTCCTTGCTAGCTTTAGATATTTTGAGTTTCTTTTGAAAACTGATCTTCTTATCTAATACTCTTTCACTGATACTCTTTAATCTCTGATACCCTTTGACTATTTGTAAAACATGCTTACTATTGTAAAAAAAAAAATTGACCAATAAATCAGCTAACTGTTTTCACTGTTGTCTTTCTGCCTTCTTAATTTTCACAGTAAATCTCTTATTGACTGCCAATCTTCCTCACTTGGAATTTGTATTTTCTTCAGCTTCCTAAAGTTTTCATCTTCTTCTGTGTACCTGGAAAAAGTTGGTTTAATAACAAACAAGTATTTTATCTCATGCTGTGAGTAAAATAAGTCTTCAAAACTCCTGAGTAAGACTTTTCCTGTTGGAATTCCTTGTCTACCACCTACTTTTTCAACTTCCTCCTTGGCATATTCTCTGATCTTTTTATTATAATCCTCCCGAGGCATTAATTTTTCATTGATGACCAAAATATTAGGCAAACTTCTTTGCCTTAGATTCTAAAATTTGACCATAAACCTAGTTATGGAAATGTTCATGTTCTCACAGTTTTCCTCTAACTGCTTCATCAGGTTCTTTTTGTTTATAACCTTCTTTATCTCAAGGATAGTTTCAGTTCCATCAGTAATTTCAAGTTCTTCAAATTCTTGCTTATTCTTGCTATTGAGAAACTTTATCAGTTCTAAAGCTTGTTCTGGTTTGTTATCAAATTCCTCTTTAGTCTTTTGGATCTCTTCTAATGCTACTTTTAGTAAGTCTCTTTGTTCAAAAATCACTTGAATGGAGGGCCATACATCATTGATGGCTTCTATGATCTTCTTCCACAAATATTTTTTAACATAAGAAATCTGTTCCTTCAAGGCCAATTCCTTCTGTAATTTCTTCAATTCTTCATTTAATCTGATGGCCTTTTGGTCATGAGTTTTTGCATTAATTTGAGCCAACTTATTTTGATATTTAATATTTTCAATAATCTGTTTCAACTTGTTAATTTCACTTGTTTTAAGAGACATTTCTTCCATAGCCTTTACCAGTTTGCTGGCTTCATCTGTAGGGTGAACTGCTATTGTAGATGACTCTATAGCTGATGTTGTGGATGATGTTACTGGCACTTCAGTAGCCAGTGGAACATTAGGTGCCAACTCTTCAGCTAGAGTTGATGGCATAGCTGTAGTAACCATAGGGATGACTGTAGGTGCTTCCTGTGTTTTTGGTGTTTCTTTTTCCTAGACAAGCTTGTCCATCTAAATCTCCATTTCTTTTATTTGTGCTATAAGCTGAAATATTATGTTCATCATATCATCTTTCTCATTTTTTCCTTCTATTATTTCCTTGGTTTGAGGATGTTCACTTTGAGGAAGTTTAAGTTGTTTCCTCAAAGATGCAATATCTTCATTCTTTTTCTTTATTAATTGTTTTGCTGCCTTGACATTTGCTAGGTCAAATCCAATCTGTATGACCAATTCTTCCAAAGATTTGATTCTTAGATCTTTAGCATACAAGGATGCTTTCTCCAATTTCATCTGATCTTTCATATTTGAGATGGTGTTCTGGAGTTTCTGAGCACTCATGGCTTTAGTTGTAACAGTAGAGTACAACATTTCTGAAGTTTTTCTATGGAACTCAATCTGATCAAGAGCATGAATCTTTTCTGTTTGGACTTCCAAATAAACATTCTTATAATCTACCACTGTCTTTGGGGATTTGACTGTACGCTTCAATACTGACATGATTAACTTTTTGTTTGAATAATCAAAGGCAGATAGAAGTCTGTTTTGCACACTTGGTGTTTGTTTCAGATATTGGTGTTTTTGATTTCTTCATTCTTTGACTTGATCTATTTATACTTTTCTTTGATATCTAGATCTTTCTCCTCAGCTGCCTGTGAGGATGAAGCTTCCATGCTCTATTGCTTTTCTATTAACTGTGCATTTTCATTGTCAACTTGTTCTTCATTGTGATTCTCAGTAACTAGCTCATTGATGATGACAATGGAAACATCTGTGTTGGTACCTATAAGATCTGTTTCTTCAACATCAATGGTTACCTTTTCTTTACCTACTGAATCTGTTTTGAGCCTTTTATTATATATTATTTTGAACCTTGTTTCAGTAGTGGTTTCAGCAACATAGGTACCTTCTTCTCTTACTCTCTTAGTGGATTTATTTGTTTGATCAGGAGTCTCTAAAGTCTGACTAGTATCACTTTTCTTCACTGCATATATTAAAGTATTCTTTGTCCACTCAGTCTGATTTGCATATTTTTCTATCTCTGGCTTTGTCTCATGAATGAAGGGGGTTAACTTAAATTTAACCCTCATTTTTCTTAGGATCCCTTATGGATCATAATTCCAAGGAAAACTTTCTTCAAATATGCACTCTAATAGCTATTTAGCTTCTTCTGCCTTTGCATCCCTCTGATTGAAAATAAATGGTCCTACTTGATTCTTTAATTTGAATTGTGTTTTCTTCTTTGCTGCTAAAAAATTGATAGAATCAAAGTTTAATATTTGCCTGATATATTCCAAGGCAAAAAATCTCATGGATACATGTTTGGGCAGCTTATAGGGCAACAAATTGGATCCAAACACTCTAATTTTAGTATGTTTTTCATATAGGTACCAATCACCAGTATTTGTTTGCTCTGAAAACTGTAAAATATTCTTCATCTCATCAATGGTCCTTGGTTGCTTTGTATTTGTTAATATTTTGATCAATGGATGGATGAATGAATCTAAAAACTCTACATATGTGAACTCTGTGGACTCTTTCCTGATCAAAGAGGTCTAGAAAATAACTAAAATAGGATTTCCCTCCACATCAAGCTTTTGAAGAGCAAATGGAAATTTGTCTACTTGAAAATATAAGAACATGTGGAGGAGGAAAGAAGTGTATTTGAACACTCCTTCAAATGGAAATTTAACCAATTGGTCATGGATATTATCTGCAATATATCCAGCATAATAAAAAATAATAGATGGAGGTTGACCTAGGGTAAATGTAGATAAGAAACCTAAAATGGATTCATCTGTGTATTCATCAATGAAATACCCTAGAATGAATGAAAGCATGGAAATTATATGTCTTGAACCCTCTGGAAATTTTGAAGTGGAATATGGAGGATTAATTTAAGGAATCTCTACATGCAAAGGCATAAATGTTTGGAATATTAAGAATCTCTTAAGAAAATCTAGGCCAATATACAGCTTGGTAAGGGCCTCTATAGACAAAGGGACTGCTTAAGGATGAGGTTGAAGTTGTAGCATTTGGTTGATGGATTCAACAGTAATGGTAAAAAGTACTTCTTTGTTGCATTTACTATGGCTCTTTGCTCAAGCACATAATATTGTTGACATAACCTAATGAACTCTTGACATGGATGAGTTACTGGGACAACATATTTGGGCAAGTGTGATTCCCAAATATGGACTTCTTCTTCATTATCTAAGGATTTTTCATATCTCCAGTTATGAATGTCT
Organism: Pinus albicaulis; assembly: GCA_034641835.2. Lineage (NCBI taxonomy): Eukaryota > Viridiplantae > Streptophyta > Pinopsida > Pinales > Pinaceae > Pinus > Pinus albicaulis. The sequence continues at coordinate 419,550,620 of CM076574.1, read as the reverse complement.
AGAAGATTAAATTCAACAATTGGGTCTGTTATTTTGTAGTCAACATCAGCTAAAGGAATGTGTTCAATTTCTATGATAGGGGGCTATAAAGGATTTACAACAATAACAATTTTATAAGTCATGGTTGGAGTTGTTTTTGGTACTTTGGAACCTTCAAGATTGCTAGAACTCTGTTTTTTAGTCATTTAGGCTACTTCTGCAAGATTAGAGAGTTTGAAGAAGTAATTTTACTTTAGCAGAGGTTTCTTTTATAGAATATGGGCAAATTATGGTCTCTTTCTTGGGTCTATTCTTCAATTTTGGATTCTCAACAGGATTTACAGGCTTTTACTAGTTTAGATACAAGAAACAGGGGTTTCTTGGGATTTTTCATTGAGAAATTGGGTTAAAAATCATTTTAAGATTAGGAAAAATGGCTTTAGGATACCTTCAGAGTAATTCTGGCTTAATTCAGAGTTTAAACAGTTTATAGAAACTATAAAAACTCACAATTTCCCTTTAAAACAACGTGCTGTAAGAAACAGGGTTTTTGCATAAAATTTGACGGGTTTGGCCTGTTTTTTTGACTTTTTGATATCTTTTTATGGATGGTTTTTAAGCTCTGAATGAAATTGTCTTTTTAAAGGTATTTTCAAACTCAAACAGGTGTTAATTTTAGAGAAACACCTGTTATACGCAGGTATAAGGTTTCAAGGAGGTTTCTGAGGTTTTTGAAAGGTTTGAACAACTTCCTTCTGATTTTTTGGAGCAATTCGGAGCTCCTCAGCAATCTTCAATGACTACAGGTTTGAAATTTGTAGGATTTTGGCTCGAAAATGGTGTAAAATGCTTGTTTTAGAGTTGCAATGGTTTATACAGTAGTTACGCGTAGTAGGAGAGGAAATGAATGCATTTCCTATGTTTATTCGGCATATTAGGTTTCAACAGTGCAAACAATTAATGGAGTTTATGTCACGAAACTGGTGGTTTTCAGGTTCAAAGGATGAAAACCATGAATGGTTATTGCATAACATTTGGGTGGTAAGTTGTTTTCAAATGATCGAATGTAATCAAATAGGGAGGAGACACATAGAGGAGGGGGAAATTCAACATACCACCCATTTCGCGTAGAAACGAGATGGTGGATGTCACGCTATTTTATTTGTGATATTGGTTTTTAGCCGTCGGATCGTGGGGTTCGATTGCAAATGGCCCAGATCAATTGTGAAAGATGCATAGGGATTTTATAGTTGGGCCAGGGTATATTAACACGAAGGGGAGGTTTAAACTTTAGAAATAAACATTTAATACGTTCAAACCTTAGGTTTAAATGATAATGCCACGAGGTAAGGTTTATGAATTAATTTAAACCTTTAACAATGTTTAAATAATACATATGGGTGCGGGTTTTTTATTATATAGTTTCTCAACCTTTCACAGTTGTTTAAAACTATAGGGGGTGGGATAAGTTCTTATAGATATGTTAAACCAATGGGATAGGGGTCGGATTTATATTTCGCACATGGAATATTATAAAATTGGTTAAAACGTAAAATAAAGGGTTTGGATTTAATACTATATGGGAATGTGTAACTTAAAGGAATTAATATATAGTTAGAAGTTAATATGAAATAAGGGTGAAGTGTAGGGGATAGTGTATATAATGAAAAATACATATTTTTAAATCTAAGTAAAGTAAAAATACTCATAGCTTGTCTTTGTTGTATTTTTTTCACATTTAGACTTAGGATAAAATGCATTTCATGGGTTTTGAGTGTTTTTGAAAGGAAAATGAAATTAGTTACTTAGCGTTTTACTTTTACTAGGTAAAAATGAGTTTTTACTTAGGAAAAAGGGATTATGATTAATGGATGAAGGGTGACTGCTGGTGAATATGAGTTTTATGTAGGAATTCAATATTTTTAACCAATCAGTCATTGAGCCTTGGGTTTGGTCCCAACAGAAGTCAGAGAAATGCTCTGAGCCTTTTGAACTGATAGTTTAGAATACTGAATAATGGTAGGGGAGAGTAAATTAGTGATTTTTTCCTAATGATACTTTATTACATACTTTCACAACTGCTTTCTACCTACCCATCTTTATTTCTAACATTTTTTACTTCATTTTCACGGGTGCATTTAAGCTTGCAACCCTAAATCCATTTTATTTCAAAGCATAAAAACTATCTAAGTCTAATCTTATTTCATCCGAGGGCTCAGATTAAACTATTGAGCTCCTCATTTATTCGTTATCTTAACTACTGATTTGTCAAGTTTATATTGTTTGACATATCTTTATTCTCTATCTTAAAACATGAAATTCAAAGCATGAAAAGTTAAGATTGAACTATTTAACTAATTATGGATTATGGAATTTATTGACAATCTGCACATAATCATTATTCTTGCAGTAAAATTAAATGGTAGTGGTATTTTGACTTGCTCACTTTCAGGTCTTATTTTCATCTCTTTTTCTTTTTGGGGGTCTATCTTTTCTAAGTCCTTTGATCATTATATTAGGACTTTTTGCCCTGTTTTATTTTTTATTATTTTTCATTTTTCAAAATATGGGAAAACAACTTGCAGAAAGCAAGGTATGTACATATTTACAAGACTATCATAGTCAATTCAAAAATTATGAATCCTATTATTATAGGACCCTAACATTGGATCCACTTGGGGATGGCATTTCCTGGTGAAATTTCAAGAAATTTAAGATCAGTAGCCTTTGGAATTTGACTGTGATGACCTTGTAAGTATCTTCTAATATCTGCAATTATTCATACTTATGATATTTTACCTCTCAAATTTTAGGGCCTTCTCTTCGTGCTTCAACTTTGTTAGGAAAACATCCAATCCAATATAAAGTCTTCAATTTATATGTGCAATAATCAAAATAAATGAAACTAACTATTTTTTAACTCAAGAGAGTAGTAGTGCTTCAAAATTATGCCATTTACTACTCCTTTTGACATCTGTGACCCATCTATTTCTTTTAGGTAGAAAGCATTGTTACCTCTGTAACCATAAATGACATAAGGTCCTTTCCATAGAAAATCAAATTTTCCATGTTTGCCTTTGTTTTTCCTTATTGAATCCCATTTTAACACTTTATCTCCAATGTAGAAATCATCTTCTTTACTATTTTTATCAAAAAAATTCTTGACCTTATCCTGGATGACTTGATACTTGATATAAACTTCTTCCCTTGTTTGTTGCAAGTGAATAGTTTGATTAATCTTTCTTTGAATGTCATTCGTTTCAACTTGTAACTCTTGGATAATATTCATTACTGGTACTCTTAGGGAGGATGTAAAAAAATCATCCATTCCATAGACAAGTTGGTAAGGGGAGGTACCAATGGATTTTTTGGTAGTAATTCTATCTACCCATGAGGCATTCACTAACTTCTTATTCCAAGTCTTTTTATTATCTTCAAGTAACTTTTTGATGATTTTTACAAGGCTATTGTTTGAGGATTCAACTATACCATTACCCTGAGGGTAATATGCAGTAGAATGGCCTAGGGTAATATGGTATTTGTGGCAAAATTCAATCATTTTCCTGGATTTGAATGCTGCTGCATTGTCAGTAGTTATGTTTTGGTGACATCCAAACCTTGAAAGAATGTTACTTTCTAGGAAATAGATAATGACAGTATTTGTGGCTTGCCTAGAGGGTATGGCTTCAATTCACTTAGTAAAATAGTCAGTGGCTGCCATAATCCACTTATGTTGGGCTGATGATGGGGGGTGAATTTCTCCAATGAAGTCAAGACCCCATTGTTGAAATGGAATTTCAGTAGATATGGGTTTTAAGGGTAGGGGTAACAACTTTTTATTACCCTCAAATATTTGACACTTATGACAAGAGGTCACATATCTTTTTACATCAGCAAACAAAGTAGGCTAGTAAAAACCAGCTCTCAGAATCTTGTTTGCAGTAGTCCTCCAAGAAAGATGTCCTCCACAATCACCTACATGAAATTATTCTAATATTTTGTCAGCTTCTTCTTTTTACAAAAATTTTAATAAAATCCCACTCTGATCTCTCCAAAAAATTACATTGTCTAAAATACAAAATCTTACTGCCTTAAGATTTAAAAATCTTGCTTTAGTTCTTGATAGTTCAGGAGGAGCTTGTAAGTTTAGTAATACAAATATAATATTTGCATACCATGATGAGTCTAAAAAGGCTGCACTCATCTCTAGAGTCGCCATCTCTTCCTGATCATCTACTTGGGCAATAATATTTATATCTAGGGCATTACAATTTGATTCAACCATTAGTCTGGCTAAACCTTGGCCTTTTATTAACTTGGTGGGTTTTATCTCTATGTCATATTCTAAGATAATGGCAATCCACGTACCTCTTCTTCCATCAGGACCATCCTGAGTAAGAATGTCTTTTACTACAACATTTGGGACATAGGCAATGATGTGAGAATATATAATGTAAACTCTGAAGTCTTTGATAGCCTTTACCAAAGCTAAAGCTTGTTTCTCCATGATATTGTACTCGAATATGCATCTCTAAGTGTTATGCTAAAGAAAGCTATAGGTTTCTCATAACCCTGGTAATTTTTCTACAGTAAAACTGCAACAATGGTGTGTTCTGAAGAAAATGAAAAAATGATGAAATCCTTTTTAAAGTCGGGACTTATAAGGACTGGAGTTTTGGTTGAGGCTTGTTTGATAAATTCAAACGACTGTTTGGCATCAATAGTCCATTTAAGAACTGAATCTTTTTTTAGCATGTTATTTAATTCTCTAATTATCTCAGCTAAGTTGGATATAAATCTTCTTAAAAAGTTAATCTTACCTAGAAAGGCTTGTAACTCTTTCATGTTTCTTGGTGTACTGATGTTAAGAATTGCTTCTATCCTAGTAACTTGCCTTCTTCTAATCCAAATAAGGTTTTCTTAGGATTTAATGAGATGCCAAACTTTCTGCATTTTATAAAAACTTGTCTAAGATGATCCAAGTGTTCATAATTAGTTTTAGAAAATACAGTTATGTCATCTAAGTAAATTACTAAGAATTCACGATTTTCCTTTGCAAAGGCTATATCCATAGCTCTTTGAAAGGTTGCCCCTGCATTCATTAAACCCAAAAGGAATTTTTACATACATAAAAGTGCCCCAAGGAGTAGTAAAATTTGTTTTGGGTTGATCCTCTGGTTGGACTAAGATCTGGTTGTATCCTGAAAAACCATCTAACAGTGAAATCCTAGAAGAACCAACTACCATTTGTAAGATGTGATCCATTTTTGGTAAAGGGTAATTGTCTTTTAAGGATACTTTGTTTAGATTCCTAAAGTCGACACATAATCTAATATCTCCTGTTTTCTTTCTTGTTGGAACTAGGTTAAAAACCCAATCAGAATACCTAATTGGTGCAACGATCTGTGCATCATACATTCTTTTCACTTATTTTTCTTTCAAAGGAATCAACACAGGATTGATCCTTCTTAACTTTTGTTTAAATGGCTTTTTATCTTCTTTTATAGGGATTTGGTGTTGAATTATGCTGGTGTCATAGGATTTAAGGTCCTATTAACTCCAAGCAAAAATATCTTGGAATTCCTTAAAAAGAGCAATATATTTTTCCTTTTCTTGTTGAGGTAAAACTTTTGAATGTTTGATCATTTTGGGTTTTACTTATATACCAATATTGCATTCCTCAATATCAGATCTAACTGGTTCCATTTTGGGTTTTCTAGCAACATCATTGGAGTCAAATAGATCTTCTAAAGGAGTTAAACCTTTTGGTAAGAAATTGTCTTTGAGATTTAATATTTCAGATTCTTCATCAATTATCTCATCAATTTCTACTCTCTCTAATTTATTTATATCTGTTTGACTAAATCTAGTGGGTTAGCAAACTTTACTTTATTTACATCTACATTATTTAAATCAATTTCAGCATCTAAATATTGATCTATGGTACAATTAGTGTCTATCTTACAGTTCTGAAATTCACCTTCAGTATTCAAAAAATGATAAATTTGTTGGTCCTGTGAGAAATTTTCCAATAGTTGAGGTTGTCTGGAATTATTGGCCTGTGTTTTACTTCTGTAGTATACATATGATTGGGCTGAAAAGGTAAATTACAAGTACTAGCAAAGGTTGCCAAAGAATGTGCTTGTAAGTTTTACCTTCTTGGTATTGCAGAGAAATTACATTCCAGTAAATCATTAATCAAATCTAATACAATATCTCTATATTGGCCAAGTCTAGGATTATAAACAGAATAATCACCTTTAATTTGTTTAACAATCAATTATGAATCTCCCATTATTGTTATTCTTTTACCTCCTAAATTTCTGATTATTTGGAGTCCTAGAATGAGGGCTTCATACTCAGCCATATTGTTTGTGCATTTGAAATTTAGTCTGAAAGTATGGCCTTCTACATGATTTTTCTCTATATTAGTTATCCATACTCCTTCTCCTACTCTCAATTTATTTACTAAACCATCAAAGTCTAAATTCCATAAAGATTCATGAGAAATATTATCATTGTCTGGTGTTTTCTTTTTTTCTCTTAGTTCAGTCTTGATTTCATTATCAATTTCGACATTACATCGGATGAAAACTTCTTAGGTTGACCAAAAACTGATATAGTAGCATAAAACATGTCCAATTGTAGAGATCCTTGTAAATTTTCTCCCCATGACCGAGATAATAACATTCCATATTTAGGTGGGATATCAGCTACTAAAATGTCTATTAATATAGTCTTACCAAGATATTGAACTAAAGTTACACACAGATCTTTGATTAAACCTAGGAATTTTACTTTACTTGAGCCAAATGAAAATAAATCTTTACAGGGCCTTGTGATGTCTAAGTTCATGGTTTCCATTATAGCTTTGGGCATTAAATTATGTGAAGCTCCTGAATCTAGCATTGCATTATGTAGGATTTGATTATGAATAGTTAAACTGATTTAAAATGGAGGAACTTCTCCATCTAAATTCTTTCCATTCACATCTGGGCCAAAAGTCAACTCTGGCTGATCATCATTCATATTTATGGAATCTTCTCCATCATTTATGTTTAATTTTTCAGTTATAGTTGGATTATACAAGTCATGTTTTACCAATTATGTCCGAGGAATTGGTATTTTTAGCTTAGCAATTTCAGATTGTATGTTGAATGAGGGTTGTGATTTACTTATTTGAATCAATTCTTCTTTGGTAACTGTATTTTGTGTTGGTTTATCTTGTCTTTATACAACTATATTTTCTATTTCAGTTTGAGTTTCTTGATTCTTACTTCTTTTTGTTTTCTTAGGAGTGGTTTGTGAAGCAGTAGATGTTTGTTCAGATTTGGATTTGTCAAAAGATGTTTTTGCAATGGAAACTTTTGGATCTACTGATTTAGGATCAGAATTGAGCATTTCAGTATCTAAGGTTGTTGTCTTATCAGAATTAGATGCTTTAGGAACAGTAGATTTTTGTGAATCTTTTGCAGCTTGAGAAACTTCATTAGTTATGTCCACAAACTTAGGGCTTTGTGAAATATCTGGGCTGGAAACCTTTTGGGAAGAACCAGAGTTTTTCTTATCTTCTCTAGGGAGCTTCTACTGTTTTCTTATTTGGTGTTTGAGATTTTTTCTTAGTAGAAGACTCATTGTTTTTTCACTTCTTAGGTTATACTGACTATGTACTTCGTTAATGGAAAATTCATAACCTTGTTTGTAATCAAAGGATTCCCCTGAATCTAGTTGGAGTTGTTGGAGTTCAAATAACTCTTGATCTTCCTGTGTGAGAAAGATAGTGTTATTATCATCTATTCCAATTAAATTTATGGTATCCTCCTCATCATCATCATTGTTTTGCGAAATCTTAGCATAGTTCTCCTAAAAGGGAGGTCTTGTTGTTTGGTCTGGGGCTGAGTCCTTTGATTTTCCTGAATTTGTGTTTTTTCTAAAATTGGGATTTCTGATTTGTTGTTGAATATCCCATTGAGGTCTTCTTTCTATGTTATCTAACCTATCCATAATCCTTTCTAAGGTTTTAGCTAACATATCTATTTTTGTGTCTGAACTAGAGGCTTCTTCTTTCATGGCCACTCTCCTCTCATTTCTAAATCTTGCTTTTCTAGCTAGAATGTTTACTTCTACACCTACTGCATCTGTTTGCATTCTCTCTAATGTTTCTGCATTTCTTTCTCTTAACTGATATGCCATGTCCGTGTCGAATCCATCTGGGAATTTGAGTAAGACAGATTCAGGAGCGGGCTTTAGATTTGCAGGAATTGAATTGTAAAATTTTTTATATCTAGTGCAGTAGTCTTTTACAGAGTCATTTGGAGCTCTTTTCATTGCATCAAATTCAGACAAAATTTGTAGAGGGTTTTTCTTCTTTTCCCATTTATTTAAAAATAATCTATGGAAAACAACTAAATTAGCTATACTACCTACAGTAAGACCTTTAAACCATTTCTTTACTTCTTCTATTAATGTTTATGCAAAAAACCTCATTTGTACATCTGATTCATCTAACTCATGGAGTTCAAAGAAATCTGTCATTTTGCTTATGTACTGTTTTGCAATATAATGTGTAGTAGCATCAAACTATGGTATTTCACTTTGGTTATCTTGGGGCAGGTCATGAACTTGTCCTGGAATAACAAGGGGATCATACCTAGCAGCCATAGCCTAAATTCTAGCTTGGCTAGGAGGTAAAGTAGAGGTACTTGGAGCTGAACTAGAAGTAGTGGCTAATGAAACTGGATTATAAGGTGCTGAACTAGAAAAAGTAGTTGAAGAACTAAAGGTTGAAGCTAAGGTACTGGGAAGTGAAACTGGAATATATATGGAACTACTAGGAAATTAAAATGATGTGCTTGAAAAAGAAGTGGTGAAGCTAGTGGATGAAGTGGATGTAGGGAACGAAGGAAATAAATTTCTAGGCTGTACGGGTAATCTAGGACTAAATGGATCTATGGACTGAATGATAGTAGAAACTATAGATGAAGTATTGGTTTCTAAATGAGGAATAGAAGGTTTATATGTATAAGATAACAATTGAGCTAATTCTATGGCTTCATCAGTTTCTTTAAGAATAGTAGCATTAATTTCTTAAACTCTGTTTTGATTTTTAACTTTATTTAATTCAAACTTTTCTGCAATAATTTTCTATTTTGATTCCAAAAAAGAAATAAAAACAGGGTCTAAAATAGCAGTACTCAAATTACTTTCAGATTTGGTCCTGAATAAAGAATGTTCAAATTCTAAATCAAACTCTATATCCTGCAAACTTACTAATTCTTGGGGTAATGAATTGACTCTTATTAATGAAACTTTAGCATACAAATATTCTCTCTATTTTTTCTTTTTTCCTATTCTATCTTGGTTGTCTACTATAACAACAGGTTTAGGGTCTGGATTAGACCTGGTATAATAAACTTTCCTAGAAGCCAGAATTACAAATTTTTATACTCACAACTAGTTAAACAATCTTAAAGGCATAAAGATGATAAGAATGATTTCCTTTAAGGTTTATTTAACAACTAAGGATTGGTTAGATCCCCGGTATGGTCGCCAGTATGTTATCACTCCAGTAATTCTCTAGTTGTAACATTTTTGGTTTTTAGTTGAGAAAACTAGAGGTAACAACAGACCAACTTTTAAACTCTAGGATCTAGTATTCTTAGGGTTCAGAGAGGACTCTCTCTATAAGATTTAACTTTGTTTTGTTTTATGAAATATTAGGCTAGTTATGATTGTGAAATTGGTTTTGGTTTTGATTGGTTTGGTGGGAAAAATCGTTGGAAGAGATGGATAGTGGGAAATCTATTTGTCCATTGGATTGAGGAGTCAAAAGTCAAGCAGACAACACTAGGATCAAGGCCAAAAAGTCAAATGTTTTCAAGGCAAGATAGATAACCCTTGGAGATCTTCGAAAGTTGTTTTGTGAGGTGATATGATCAGGATAAAGAACAATGAAGGGTTCTTTAATCCAGAAAAGGGAAGTAGTAGATAGAGGTCAAATGAAAGAGGGAGAAATTAAGGGTTCCCTAATCTGGAAGTCATAAGAAAACATAGAAATGACAAGTAGTTAAGGCAGGGTGCTTTTAAAAAATCCTGAAGTAATCCTCCTATTCATTCATTCAAATTTAGAACACATAATGGATTGCATGAAACAAAGAAAGATAACAATGAAAAGTAGAAAATACTTCACTCCAAATAGCTCATCACATGAATCCTGAAATATGATGCTAGTTGATTTGATCTAGCCTGCTACTCGAAATTTGAAACACAAAAAGCCTTCAAGTTCACAAAAATGACTATAGAAATCTTCAACAATTTATTCCACAATAATACTTCTAAAGATGAAGTATTTATACATAATTGTTTACAAAATATCCTAGAATGCTTCTAGCTGGAATTATCTAAGGGAAATAAAATATATTTAGAACAATAATAGAGATAGCTGCTCAACAAATCAGCAAGTTGTCCTATCAATTCAAATAAAGTAGAAACTGATTGTAGATAAGATGCAGTTGGCTGTCTTGTTGTCTTCCTTGCTGGCTTTAGATATTTCGAGTTTGTTTTGAAATTTGATCTGCTTATCTAACACTCTTTCATTGATACTCTTTAATCTCTGATACTCTTTGACCATTTGTAAAACATGTTTACTGTTGTAAAAAATCTGTTTTGACTGATAAATCAACTAACTGTTTTCACTGTTGTCTTTCTGTCTTCTTACTTTTCACAAAAAATCTGTTAATGGCTGCCAATCTTCCTCACTTGGAATTTGTATTTTCTTTAGCTTCCTGAAGTTTTCATCTGCTTCTGTGTACCTGGAAAAAGTTGGTTTAATAACAAACAAGTGTTTTATCTCATGTTGTAAGTAAAATAAGTCTTCAAAACTCCTGAGTAAGACTTTGCCTCTTGGAATGCCTTATCCACCACCTTCTTTTTTAACTTGCTCCTTGGCATATTCTATGATATTTTTATTATAATCCTCCTGAGGCATTAATTTGTCATTGATGACCAAAATATTAGGCAAACTTCTTTGCCTTAGATTCTCAAATTTGACCATAAACCTAGTTATGGAAATGGTCATGTTCTCACACTTTTCCTCTAATTGCTTCACAAGGTTCTTTTTGGTTATAACCTTCTTTATCTCAAGGATAGTTTCAGTTCTATCAGTAATTTCAAGTTCTTCCAACTCTTGCTTGTTCTTGCTGTTGAGAAAATTTATTAGTTCTAAAGCTTGTTCTTGTTTGTTATCCAATTCCTCTTTAGTCTTTTGGATCTCTTCTAATGCTGCTTTTAGTAAGTCTTTTTGTTCAAAAATCACTTGAATGGAGGGCTATACATAATTGATGGCTTCTATGATCTTGTTCGACAAATGATTTTTAACATAAGAAATATGTTCCTTAAAGGTAAATTCCTTCTGTAATTTCTTCAATTATTCATTTAATCTGATGGCCTTTTTCTCATGAGTTTTTGCATTAATTTGAGCCAACTTCTTTTGATCTTCAAGATTTTCAATCATCTATTTCAACTTGTTAATTTCACTTGTTTTAAGAGACATTTCTTCCATAGCCTTTACCAATTTACTGGCTTCACCTGTAGGGTGAACTGCTGATGTAGATGACTCTGTAACTGATGTTGTGGATGATGTTACTAGCACTGCAGTAGCCAGTGGAAATTTAGGTGCCAACTCTTCATCTAGAGTTGATGAAACAACTGTAGTAACCATAGGGACGACTGTAGGTGCTTCCTGTGTTTTTGGTGTTACTTTTTCCTTGACAAGCTTGTCCATATGAATCTCCATTTCTTTTATTTGTGCTATAAACTGAAATATTATGTTCATCATATCATCTTTCTCATTTTGTCCTTCTATTATTTCCTTGGTTTGAGGATGTTCACTTTGAGGAAGTTTAAGTTGTTTTCTCAAAGCTTCAATATCCTCATTCTTTTTCTTTATTAATTGTTCTGTTGCCTTGACATTTGCTAGGTCAAATCCAATCTATATGACCAATTTTTCCAAAGATTTGATTCTTATATCCTTAGCAAACAAGGATTCTTTGTCCAATTTCATCTGATCTTTCATATTTGAGATGGTGTTCTAGAGTTTCTAAGCACTCAAGGCTTTAGTTGTAATAGTAGAGTACAACATTTCTGAAGTCTATCTATGGAATTCAATCTGATCAAGAATATGAATCTTTTTTGTTTGGACTTCCAAATCAACCTTCTTATAATCTGCCACTGTCTTTGGTGATTTGACTGTAGGCTTCAATACTGACATGATTAAATTTTTGTTTGAATAATCAAAGGCCTATAGAATAATATTTTTCACACTTGGTGTTTGTTTCAGATATTGGGAGTAGATATTGTTTTTGATTTATTCATTCTTTAACTTGATCTATTCATAATTTTCTTTGATATCTAGATCTTTCTCCTCAGCTACCTGTGAGGATGAAGCTTCCATGCTCTATTTCTTTTCTATTAACTATGCATTTTCATTGTCAACTTGTTCTTCATCCTAATTCTTAGTAACTGGCTCATTGATGATGCCAATGGCAACATTTTTGTTGGTATCTATAAGATCTATTTCTTCAACATCAATGGTTACCTTTTCTTTACCTACTGAATCCGTTTTGAGCCTTTTATTATATATAATTTGAACCTTGTTTCAGTAGTGGTTTTAGCAACATAGGTATCTTGTTCTCTTACTCTCTTAGTGGATTTCTCTATTTGATTAGCAGTCTCTAAAGTGTGACTAGTATCACTTTTATTCACTGCATCTATTAAAGTATTCTTTGTCCACTTAGTCTGGTTTGCATATTTTTCTATCTCTGGCTTTGTCTCATGAATGAAGGGGGTTAACTTACATTTAACCCTCATTTTTCTTAGGATCCCTTGTGGATCATAATTCCAAGGAAAAGTTTCTTCAAATCTACACTCTAATAGCTGTTTAGCTTCTTCTGCCTCTGCATCCCTCTGATTGCAAATAAATGGTCCTACTTGATTCTTTAATTTGAATTGTGTTTTCTTCTTTCCTACTAAAAAATTGATAGAATCAGAGTTTAATATTTTCCTGATATACTCCTGTTAGTGACCTATAAATATAGGATTCATAATTTTGACTTTACTGATGGTAATCTTGTAAATATGTACATACTTTTCCTTCTGCAAGTTGTATTCCCATATTTTGGAAAAAATAAAAAAATCAAAAAGAGGGTAAAAAGTCCTAAAAGAACAATCAAAGAACTTAGAAAAAATAATAGACCCCAAAAGAAAAAGATGAATAAAACATGAAAGTGTGAAAGTCTAAATGCCACTACTTTTACCTTTTGCAGTTGATTATGGCAGAGTGTCAATAAATGCCATAATCCATGATGATTTAAACAGTTTAATCTTGACTTGTCATGTTTCAATTTCACTTGTTGTAGATAAAGAATAAAGAATTTTCATACAGTTTAATCATGACAATTCAGTAGTTAGATAGAGAATAAGTGAATCCAACAGTTTAATCTGGATTCCTGAATGAAATAAGTGTAGAACTAGACAGTCTTATTTCTTTCAGAAAGAATAAATGTTGTAAAGGTTGCTAGCTCAAATGCACCTAATCAAAATGGAAGAAAAAATGTTAGCAATTAAAATTGGTTAGGTAGAAGAAGGTGAGAAGCATCATGGTAAATATTATTCACCAAGGCTGCAAATAACTAACTTCCCTTCCCCTTATCCATTTATCATTCTAAACTATCAGTCAGAAAGGCTCAAGGTATTTCCTTGACTTTTGTTGGGACCGGACCTAAGGCTCTATGGTTGATTAGTTGAAAATGTTAAGTTGTTATATTAATCCCAAAAATCACATCATTTTCCATTCATGCATTCATTTCCATGAAAAATCAAAAGTAAAAACCTCGTTTTTACTTAATGATGCTCTAATCCCCATTTGATTAATTTTCCACATTTAATGAAAGCATAAAACCCTCAAAATGACATTTTATCCTAAGTTGAAGTGATGAATTTATTATAATGTAAACTTGTCTTTAAACTTCACTTTTCTTAGTTATATTAATGTGTTTTGAGTATACATTATCCCCTTGTCATATTAACTCTAACTTATTTACTAATTCCTTAGAAAAATAACCTTCTCATATTAATATAACTCCCTTTTTATTAAATAGCCCCAAAAACCCATTATTATAGCTTTAGCCAAATTTTATTATCTCCACATGTTTTATATAATACCTAAAACAAACTCCCTTTGGCTAAAAATAACTTTATTCAAATATCCTGCCCCCTATGGTTATTAAATCAATTTGATTTAATTAACTATATAATAAATATACAAATAAAATCTTTTAAACATATTTTATATATGTTTAAAACAAAAACAAAAATTCCCGAAGTTTAATTTAAACCAAACTTCCCAAAACTCATCCCCCTGTTTAATACATCCCCCTGTTTAATACATCCCCTTTCCCGATTACCCTTAACCCCAAGGTTAAAAACTTAACATTTTCCACTTTCCTGATAAACATTCCTTTACCACAGTTTTTTACCTTGGTTAAACCCTTTTTAAACCCCTCCCCATCCACTTTATTCAATATATAAAGCCTTTTTATATATAAACCTTCCCATATCCATAGTTCCATCAGATTCAATTTCAACCATCCAATCTTCCCAACTTTTTGATCTAACGGTTTAAAATATACGCAATAATCCTATCCCTAAGCCCCTATCATTCCCTATCGCATAGAACCCTAACCGTTTGATCATTGTTTCATTATAATCCAACGATCCATGATAAACGTGATCACTTGACTTCATCTCCCATTTGTCCCCGACACGTTGAGTAATAACCGTTCAATCTCCAAATCTGACGGTCCACATAGAACCTGATAAAACATTCCCCTGTCCCCACCACTCCTCATCGCATTAAGTCTAGACCGTAGACCCTCACTCGTTAAATCAACGGCTAATATTATAAGCCCAGCCCCACTACACTTACCCCACAACTTTGCATCAAATCCCGACCGTTCTCATCGTGGAGTCAGATCCGACGATGCAGATCCCATATTGCGCAGCTAAAGTAATCAACCCAAGTTTTAAAAAAATCGTGCGATAAAAGCTGTTTCTTAATACCTCCCGCTGTCTGCGTGTCCCATTTTCATTCGATCGCGTGCCAAAAGGTAAATATAGCTTACCACCCCAATGCTACGCGAAAACCACCAACTCCATAATAAAACTGCTCCCGCCATTAATATCCTTCCTGCAATAAATGTAATTGAATTTTGATAAGACTTAAGGTTTTACCTTAGGTTTTTCACTATTTTCACTATATTTCGCGCATTCACCATATATAGAACCCTTTGATACCCGTTGCAGAGCTTGGAAACGCCATTGTTGAGCCTTTTCTGAACTTGTAAATCATTTTCATGCTGAGATTCGTCCCTGGATAATATCCAAGTCTTCGGCCAAGCAAATGCAACCTAATTGAAGACTATCACAGACTTGCAACCATTCCTCGACCGCAACCATACCTATCAGAGGTATTTTTCATCAATCCGACCTATAAAATATTCAAATTCAAAGGAAAAATAAAACAATTAGACTGCCTATACTGAAATAAACCCAAATTATCCATCTGGGAAGTCTTTAAACCTTCAAAATACAGGGGAAACCCTATCAAATTTCTCCTAGAATCCACGGTTTCAGTTTCAGAGATTTTTTATCCATTCCAAAGCTAATTTCACTGATTAAAGTAACTTGAAAGCTTTTTAAAGCTATCTTCTAGCCCTCTGTGCCTTATAAACCTTTTCTGTCACCCTAAAACCCTACTCATAGTCTGATTTTTGCCTGAAAAGCCTTTCAATTACCTCTTGTTTCTCAAAACGAACTTAGCAAACTGTATAATCTTGCTCTGTTCATTCAAAATGACCAAGAAACAAATCGCTCCCAAGTCTGGAGGTCCAAAATCCCAGAAAAATGTCCCTAGCAAGTTACCACAGCCTGAACCTTCTAAAATCAATAAGCCTACTCTTGCCCTTACTACTGAAACTACTGAAGTAGTCAGACCTGTTCAACCACCCATAACTTCTCAAGAGTGTAGCTCATTGATTGATGTTGATTATAGAATATTTGATCCTGCAGTTGAATTCAACCTACTAGAAATCCACAATTGGTGTTTTGGAAAATCTATAGAGAAGGTTAAAAATGATGTACCCATTTGAGATTCCAATTTGCCAAAATATGTTGTTCCTCTTACTCATCAGGCTCCAGATTTTGTCAGACTATGTCAGTTGTATTACCTTCCAGATCAGAGGTGTGTTGTTAATAAGGATAGGGAAATCATGTTCTATATCAATGCTGAGTCCATTAATGCCATGTTGCAAATGAACCATGACCCTATGGAAGTTTCACTGTCAATTGAGGACTTGACCAAGCTATACTTGGATTTAGATTTTCCTACCAAGTTCAATATCTTTCAGACCTTTTGGCCAACTCATGTTAATGTCCCCAAAGTAAATCCAACCTATGATACCTTTGATTTCCTTGAGGGTACAAGGTAGATTGTCTCCATGCTATCATTCATACTATGATATGACAATGATGAATTTACTGATGCTTCTATCTTGGGTTTTCTATCCACATTGACTCCTGGCCAGCCTCCATCCATAATCTAAAATTTTTCTAAGCTTATTGCTGAGAACATGCACTACCAATTGACAAAATTACCAGAGGAGGGGGTATTTAGATATACATCATATCTACTACATCTTTTCTTGTATTATCAAGCAGAAAAATTCCCTATTGAGTTGCAGAAATTGGATGTAGAAGGGAAACTTCTGTCAGTAATGTTTTGGAGATCTTTATTAAGGAAAGACAACAGTCAATATAAATACACAGATTTCAATGATTTGTTCATAATACCAGCTATGAACTTGTTAAGTAAAGAATAAACTCCCAGAATAAATGAAGAGACCAAAAGGATTTTACAGTTGTCTGAGAATAGTAAAACAGGGGATTGGTATTTATACAAGGATCATACATAGATTAGAGTGTATGGTGCACTCTTGGCTCCATAAAAATTACCAAGGTTTGTAACTACTAGAATCTTTGCCTTAGAATACTTAAGGAAAATCTTAAATGCAGATGAAGTGAATTTCATGGCCTCCAAGAAAAAGACCCAATTTAAACTCAAGAATCAGATTGGTCCATTTATTGTCAACAATAGAGAAGCTATGAATGAAATAAATATCAAATTAAAAGAGTACAAATTCCAATACAGCTTCATGTGGAAATATAACCCTCAGGGTGTTTTAAGCACTATGAGAGTAAAATGTAAGTTGACTCCCTTCTTACGTGATTCCAAACCACAAATTGAGAAATTTGCCAATCAGATTGAGTGGGAGGCACATACTCTGATTGATGATGATACACAGAGTATGCAGGTAGGTAATGTACAGGAAAAACAGGTTGATAATTCACAGGTTGTTATAGTTGATAAAGAAACCGAGGTTTCACACAAAAGAAACAGAGAAGAAGACAGCTATACAGCAGAAGCTATTTCAGACAAGAAATTCAAAATTCCTTATAGCAAGAAAAGTAAATTGACTGTTGAAGAAAAGGATAAGGCAATAAATATTGATGATAATAATGGCCATCAGACTGATGATGAGGCAACATTAATAGTAAATGAGACACTCAAGGAACTTCAAAAGGTTCAAATTGAAGCAGAGGATATAGACACAATGATGGTTGAAATACAAACTGATGTAGAATTTCCTTCTTCTTCAAAGGCAACTGATAACAAAGAATTAGACATGCAAATAAAATTCAGGCAAATCAGGGAGAACAATGAAGAAATAAAAAATGAAGTCTATTCCAAATTTCTCAAAGAGAAACCTGGAAATAAGGATAGACTTCTCACTGCTTTTTATTATTCTTCCAACAAATTGATAGTGTCCTTCTTGAAGCCTACAGTGGCTGACCCTAAGACAGTAGCAGATTATTCAAAGATAGATTTGGAGGTAGATGCAGAAGCTATTCATGAATTAGACCAAATATATTTCCATAGAATCACTACAAAGATTTTATATTCAAAAGTGGTCAATAAAACAATGAGTGCTTGTAAGCTTCAAAAAACTGTGTCAAATCTGCAGACACAAATGAAATTGGACAAAGCATATTTATATGCTAAAGAATTGAGAATCAAAGAATTAGAGGACTTGGTAATTGAAACTGGAGCTGACCCAGCTAATATTGAAATAGCAAAGGCTTTGATAAAATAGAAGAATGAATATATTGTTGCTCTCAGGAGGCAACTAAAATTACCTTAGAGTGAGCATCCCCAAGCCAAAGAGATCCTTCAACAGAAGACTGAAAATGATGAATTAAGTCAAATGGTTTTAAAGATGACTGCTCAACTTAAAGAAATGGAAAACCAAATTGAAGCTTTAATGAAGGAAAATGAAACTTTGAAAAAGGCTAAAGAAGTCATTCCCACAGTCATTACATTAGTAAGTACTACTGTACCATCTACCTTAGCAGAACATCTGGAAAAAAAAGGGAAATTGGCAACTGTAGTGTCAATTTAATCAAAAGATGTTTCCGCTATTGCATCTTCAAACACACAGGTACAAACAGGGACAAAAACAAGAGCCACAGATTTGGTAAAAGCTATGGAGGAAATGACTTTAAAAAATTATGAGATTAAAAATTTGAAAAAAGAAAATCAAAACTTGGAATCAGCCTATAAAGATGGTGTGATAACTTCAAAGGGTCATGAGCAAAGAGTAAAATCTTTAGAAGAAAGGGTACTGATTTAAAAAAAAAAAGTAAATCTCACTGATTAGGTTGCCTACATCAAAAATTATTTATGGACCAATATCATTGAAGGCATTCACTCACAGTGGCCTTCTATTCAGATCATTTATGAGCAGGAAGGTTTGTTACAGGCTGCCATTGCAGAAATTGATAAAACAAAGAAGGAACTTGGAAATAAGCCACCACAAGCAGTCCAACTCATATCATTTTTTAACAACAAAAACAAGGAAGAATTAGGAGAGTTGAAAATTGCTGACAGAACAGAGGCCATCCTTCAAATTAGAAAAGTCCTCACTAAAAGAAACATTATGAATAATCTGGAAGAAAAGTGTGATACTATGAATATATCAATTGCTAAATTCAAGACCAAATATGACCTACTGCAAGAATCAGGACTTCTAGATATCCATGCAATGAATGAAAAGCTGATGCCACAGAAGGACTATGACTAGAAGATCAGAGCCTATGCTAAAGAGCAAGTGAACAAACCTTTGCCTCAATGATCTCCAAGTGGTAAAGTAGTTTTGCAATATTTTGAGAATTTTCTTTTTTCTGTAGAATGAAATCAAGCACATGTTCATAGTGAAACCAAATTTTTCAAAGTATACAGAAGCTGATGAAAGTTATAGAAAGCTGAAGAATATGAAGATTCCCACTGCTGAACAGTGGCAAGAATTCACAGATCTGATGTGAATTTGACAGACAAAGAGCAGGAAAATCACATGAAGAAGCCAGATTTTACTATTGCCTCAGGGTGAAAAATCAGTGTCAAAGAGTATCAGTTGTCAAAGTGTATCAGTAAAAACAAGAGTTATTGTTGGTTATTTTTAATTTATAGCAGTAAACAGTGAAGAAACAGAGTAAAAGAGTGTTAGATCATAACGTGAAAAAAGAGGAGTATGCTACAAGTCATCTTCCACAATATATTGTCCCCAGTGCCAGCAATACTTCCAGCAAGACAAATAATATGTTTGATTAGATAAACTGTTCTATTTTTCTTGTAAAAGAGGACAACTTGCCCATCTGTTTTGCAGCTGTCCCTCTTTTTATGTAATAATTCCTATTTTCTCTTGAGATATTCTCTCAAACTTTTGAGATATTTTGTAAACAATTTACTTGTATAAATACTTCATTCTTCAAATTATTTGGTGTGGAATAAAATTATCAAGACTACTATAGACTTTTTTGTTGAAACATTTGGATTTTATGTGAGTTAAGTTGAGGCAGCAGGCTAGAAACTGAAGCAAATAGACATCATAACTAATGATACTCGTGTTGATCAGATGAGTATTGTATCTTCCAGTTTTCATTGTTTATTTCTTTAAGTTTCATTCATACAACTTGTGTTATTTTCTATCTTAAATGAATAACTAGGAAAGGTATTGCAGAATCAGTGTAAAAAGCTCTCTGTTTTTTACTAATTTTCATGTTTATGTTTTCTGCTGATTTCCAGACTTTAGAATTCTTAATTGCTCTTTAGTCTCGTTTGACCTCAATTTCCCTCTTCCTTTTCTATGATCTAAGGATTATTAATTTCCCTTAGTCCAGATCATACCATTTCATCAAAATAGCTTTTAAAACCCTCTGAAGATCATCTATCTTGCCCTTAGTATATTTGTTCTTTTGACCTTATTTTTCTAGTCTTGGTTGCTATAAATTTGACTCCATTTCCCAATGGTTAGGTAGATCTTTCTATGGTTTCCCTTGTAGTCATTTATTCCTACCAACATTCAAAAAATCAAACCAAATTTTCCAGTCATAGCTAGCCTAAAATCCATTACAAAACAAAGCTAAATCTTAAGGAGAGATCCCTCTCCAGAACTCAAGAAGGCTAGATCCTGAATTCTAAAAGAGGTTCTTGGTTACCCCTGGTTTTCTTTAACCATAAACCAAAATCCCACGACCTAAGAATTACTAGGGTGATAACATACTGGCGACCATACTGGGGATCTAACCACTCTCCAGTTTTAAGTTTAATCTTGAAGGAATATTTTTAAACATATCTTTCCTACTTTAAGATTAAGTTTAAAGGTTGTGGGTATTTACACAATAACCATTCTGGCTCCAAAGAAATTCTATTATACTAGATCCAACCTTGATCCCAACCCTATAGATATAGTAGACAATCCGGATCAGATAGGAAAAAAACAAACTGTTAGTTTAGAAACTGAAGTACCCTTGAAAAGAACTGATTCTTTGCCCAAAGAATTAGTAAGCTTATCAGATATTGAATTTGATTTGAAGTTTGAAAAATCATTATTTAGAACCAAGTCTAAAACTGATTTAAAAGAAACTGTTTTAGATCCTGTATTTACTTCTTTTGTGAATGAAAAACATAAAGTTATTTCAGCACCTATTAAATCAGACAAAACTGAAAGTCAAAGTCCAGTAAAAAGGGTAAGTGTCACAAAATTTAAAGACATTGATGAAGCTATAAAGTTAGCCAATTTTTTTGTCTCAATTTAAACCTCCAGTTTCTCAATTATACACCACCATCTTCCCAGCAGCAGATTCTACTCTGTATGCTACCACTTCATTTACAGATTCCCCTATCAGTTCACCCCCAGAGCCTGAGTTGCCTTTGCAGCCTAGGATCATATATTCATCATATCCTCAATCCACCGCTAGTTCATCCAAAAAACCATTCATCCCTGAGCTGCCCCTGTAGCCTAAAGTAGTATTCCCATCATTCACTAAATCCACTACAACCACCACCACCATAAGAACTAGCCATACTACTTCTTTTTCATCTCCTTTTCCAAGCTCTTCAAGTTCAGCCTTCAGCACATCTACTATTATAACTAGCACTATCCCTACCACTACTACTGTACCTCCTAGTTTAGCAAGAATACAAGCCATGGTAGCCAGATATGCTCCCTTGGTCTTACCTCAAAATCTCCATGACATGCCCCAAAATTACCAAAAGGACATCCCATTGTTTAATAATTTTTCACAAATTACTGCACAACAACATATCACCAGAATGAATGATTTTTTGGAAATTTATGAGATAGATGAGTCTGATGTCAGAATGAGGTTATTTGCACAAAGCTTAACTGGAGAAGTAAAAACATGGTTTAGAAATTTAGGTGTTGGTACTATAGCAGACTTAGCTACATTCGATAGAGCTTTCCTAAATAAATGGGAAAAGAAGAAAAATCACTTACAAATATTATCTGAGTTTGATGTTGTTAAAAGAGCCCCCAATGAGTCTGTTCAAGATTTTTGCACCAGATACAACAGTATTTACAATTCTATTCTTGCAGACCTTAAGCCCACTCCATATTCCATGCTGCTCAAATTCCCTGATTGTTTTGATGTAGACATGGCATATCAACTTAGAGAAAGGGATGCAGACACCTTAGAACAAATGCAATTAAATGTTGTTGGAGTAGAAATCAATATCCTTTCCAGAAAAGCCAGAATGAGAAACGAAAGGAGGGTTACTATCAAAGAAGAAGCTTCAAACTTAGATGGTAAATTTAATTTTATCAAAAAAACATTAGAAAAAGTAGTTGAGAGACTAGACCACATTGAAAGAAAACCATAATGGTAGAATCAATCCCAAATCAGGAATCCCAACTACAGGAAAAACAATAATCCTGGGAAAGGTAAAGAACCATCCCCAGATCAGAACATAAGACCCCCATTCCATGAAAAATTTGCAGAAAGATCACAAAACAATGTTGAGGATGAGGAAGACATCAACATAATTATGGGGATAGATGAAAACAATACAATTTTCCTCACTCAGGAGGACCAATAACTCTTTGAGCTACAATAGTTCAAAGTGGAATCTAGTGAATCCTTTGACTATAAGCAAGCTTATGACTTTGCAATCAATGAAATTCACAGCCAATATAACCTTAGGAGCAAGAAAACCAATGAGCCTACTACAAAGAAAAATGCTCCAACCCAACAAAGCCAAAACAAAAAGAATATTGAGGCTCCCAAAATGAAATTTTTACAGATTCTTCCCAGAGAAAATAAACAAAATTCAAACCCAAACAGTCCTAAAAAACATCATAGTCCAAATATTGTAGATATCACTGATGAGGTGGCTCAATCCTCTAAAGATGCCCAAAAGGCTAACACCAAAAAGACCACCAATTCAACAACAGTCAATGATCCAAAAAAGAATCCAGCTGACTCAAAATCATCAAATACTAAATCTTCTACTGAGAATCCCAAATCTGATAAAGCATCTGCTAATACTCAAACTATTCCTGAAAAAACAATCAAAGATAGCAAAAACCAGGAAACTCAAACAGAAGACAAAAGAAAACCTCAAGCCAAAGGTAAAATTGTTGACAAACAAGAAAAATCATCCCAAACCAGAGTTCCAAAAGATGAAATAATTCAAGCCATCAAATCTCAGTCAACATTTAACATGCAATCTAAAATATCCAAGTTAAAGATAGTTGTTCCCTTAGTAGAATTGGCTAAAAATGACTTGTATAGATCTATTATTACTGAAACATTGAATGTAAATGAAAATGAGGATACAATTAATATGAGTGAGAATAGACCTGAATTAATCTTTGGTCCAAATGTAGATGGTAAGAATTTAGGTGGGTCAGTACCTCCATTTTATTTAAGTCTTACTGTACATGATCAGATATTACACAATGCTATGTTATATACTGGAGCTTCCCACAACCTAATGCCCAGAGAAATAATGGAAACTCTGAATCTAGACATAACCCGACCATATAAAGATATGTTTTCATTTGATTCATATAAGGTCCAATGCATAGGATTGATTAAAGATCTGTGTGTACTTAGTCCAATATCCTGGTAAAAGCATGATCATGGATGTTGTGGTCGCTGATATCCTGCCAAAGTATGGCATGATTATTTCTCGCTCATGGGGAGCAAAGTTGCAGGGATATCTACAACTTGACATGAGTTATGTCACTATCGCGGTATTTTGACAGCCAAAAAAGCTTTCCAGAGAAACTTTAATGAAGTTTATGATCAGCACTGCTGATAGACCTGCCAATTATCCAACCTATTCAACACCTACTGATCTTGATTCTTTTATTCTCTGTAATTCTGATCATAATAATAGCCAAACTGAAATCACTGATAAGAAGCTTAAAATAATGGATGATTACATTGGTCATGAGGCTTTATGTCATTTAGATTTTGATGAATCAGTGAATAAATCAGGAGCTGGAGCTGGTGTATGGATTACTAACATTGAAACAAGCCATTCCCAAGGACATGCCTTTAGATTAAATTTCAAATGTACCAATAACATCGCTGAATATGAGGCTTTAATCTTAGGTCTTCAAATCATTAGAAAATTGGGAGGTCAAAGAATATTGGTTATGGGAGATTCAGAGTTAGTTATCAAGCAAATAAACACAGAATACTCAGTTCACAATCCCAGACTGGCCAGATATAGGGACACAGCACATGATTTGGTTGAGGATTTGTTAGAAAGCAAGTTTGCTATCATCCCTAGAAAATAGAACATGCAAGATCATTGTTTAGCAACCTTTGCCAACACTTGCAAACTTCCATTTTCACCATTACAAAAATACACTGCTGAAATCAAACACAGACCTGTTGTCCCAGATAATGTAAAATACTGGCAAATTTTCTCAGAAGATGAACAAATCTATCACTTTTTGAACAATGAACGAGAGTTTCAAACTTTCCAAATTGATAATGATTGTAATATAGATTCACCTTGTAACATAGATCTAAATTTTTGTTAAATAGATGATTTAGATAATTTAGATGTACATAATTTTGATAAACCTACTATATTTACTCAGAGTGACATAGATGAGTTGGAAAAAGTAGATATAGAGGAAATGATGGAAGATGAACCAGATTTGATTGATTTAAAACATAACATTTTACCCAGAGGTTTAACTCCCCTAGAAGACTTGTTTGATTCCAATGATGTGACCAAAAGGCCAAAAATGGAACTAATCAGGTCTGATATAGAAGAGTATAACTTAGGTACAAATGAAAAACCAAAAATGATCAAACTATCAAAATCCTTGTCATCAGAAGAAAAGGTTAAATACATAGAACTTTTGAAAGAATATCATGATGTTTTTGCATGGAGTTATGAAGATTTGAAAACTTATAACAAAGACATAATTCAACATAAGATTCCTTTGAAAGAAAATCAAAAACTTTTTCAACGAAAACTAAGAAGGATTAATCCAATCTTGTTACCCTTGATCGAGAAAGAAGTTAAAAGAATGTTTGATGCACAAATAATTACACCAATCAGGTATTCTGACTGGGTATCTAATTTAGTGCCCACCAGAAAGAAAACAAGAGAAATTCAACTGTGTATAGACTTTAGAAATCTCAATAAAGCTTCCTTGAAAGACAATTACCCCTTGCCTAAAATGGATCATATTTTACAAAGGGTGGCAGGTTCTTTAACAATTTATTTACTAGATGGTTATTCTGGTTATAATCAAATTCTAGTTCATAAAGATGATCAAACTAAAACTTCATTTACTACTCCTTGGGGCACTTTCATGTACGTGAAAATTCCTTTTGGATTGAAAAATACAGGAGCTATTTTTCAGAGGGCAATGGATATTGCATTTGCTAAAGAGATCCATGAATTTTTAGTTATTTATCTTGATGATATTACTGTCTTTTCAAAAACAAATGATGAACACTTAGATCACCTGAGACAAGTCTTTATCAAGTGTACAAAATATGGTATATCCCTTAATCCTAAAAAGACTCTTTTCGAACTACAAGAAGGAAAATTGTTAGGTCACATAATCTCCAAAGAAGGCATTAGAATAGACCCTGCAAGAATTGAAGCTATTTTGAACATTCAACCACCAAGAAACATAAAGGAAATTCAAGCATTCTTGGGTAAAATCAAATTTTTAAGAATATTTATCTCTAATCTGGTTGAAATCATAAAAGATCTCAACAATATGCTTAAAAAGGACTCTGCAATAAAATGGACAATAAAAACACTGTTACCGATGAAATAGGTAACCTGACCTCAAAACGGGAACTCTAGCCCAAAAAGTTTCAAAAAACATGAAAAAACACCCCAAAAACAAAAAGTGTGTCTTCCACAACGCACTTGGTTTTTTTTTAAGGTAAAATTTCAACATTTTAT
Organism: Pinus albicaulis; assembly: GCA_034641835.2. Taxonomy (NCBI): domain Eukaryota; kingdom Viridiplantae; phylum Streptophyta; class Pinopsida; order Pinales; family Pinaceae; genus Pinus; species Pinus albicaulis. Next base: position 419,524,720 of record CM076574.1, on the reverse strand, counting down.
AAAATTATGCTAAAAACAAATTTTTTGTTGAAAAAAGGATTGAAAAAACACCCTCAAAACAAAACCAGTTGATGCTGGAATAACAAAAAAAAAAAATGTGTCATAATTTTGACACTTGTAACAATGGAATTAAAGACAACATATTAGGACATTTTTTAAAATCATAAATTTCTAACATTTTTGATAGATAATGTTAAAGATAAACAAATACATGTCTGAAGGGCTTATCATTTCGATCATTTTTCATCCATGTTGTTAAACATAAAATATCTTGACTTTAAACAACCCCAAAATTGTAATTATTGTCAACCATAACATTAAAGATAAAATTTGTTAGCGCATAAAAACTTTAATGACAAGTTGTAAATCTAAAGTTTTTCAATCTTAAGTTTTCAACATACTTGAACAATGAAATTATGGAGAAATTATAAGACTTAAACAATTTAAAAAAATGAACAAGTAAATGAAAAAATTATCATTGAACAGAAACAAGTAAGAGTAATTTTAATTTTAAAGGATAAAAACTTATCTTTTTTAAAATCTTAGCATAAGAAAAATTTAAATCTAATTTCAACCAAAACCTAAAAATCAAGCATCAAAACAAAGTGTTCCCTTTCAATGACACATATAATTGTTAAAAATTTTAAATGTTATACCAAATGGTAACAATACATAATATCATGGTAATATCACTGCATAATCTAAAAATTCAACATTAGTTTCTATTTTCTATTTTACTTATAATTAAAATATCAACAGTGGTACATTGAATATAACATAAATTATTTTTGTAATTCATTGTTGTATTGTCGATATTCTAAAGAGATGAATTCTTCATAATTAAAACATATAATCCAACAAACATAGAAATGTCTCATAACTTCATGAAAAATGAGATGGAAGTCAAAATTTTTATTTCAAGTTACCATGCAAACATCAATTACATAAAAGTGTCTTAGATAGTTATTCAAAATCAACTATAGGTTCTGGCACACCATCATAACCTACATTTTCAGATGAATGGCTCGATGCAGATGAAGATGATCCATATTCTTCTCTTTCATCAACTAGTGCTCCATCTGAGTCAACATGCATGCCCACCATTTCAGAGTTCAAAAGTCTTGTAGATCTACGTCTACATTCTGCAGAGTCCCATCTCAACAGTAATTGTTCTGGTAGAAATTTCTTCAAAATATTTATCGTCTGCAACCGAAGAGTTCCTCTCTTTTTCAAATTGAAGTCATACACAAGTATGTCAACATCCTCCAATTTTAAGACATATGTGCGCCGACGATTTATATTTGCACCCTTTCTTTTTCTCTTTCTGCCAATTCTTTTTTCCACTACCATCTCTAGCTTGTACACACCATTGAAAGCATGGGTACTTGTGGCATACCAATGTACATCAACAGCTGTAATCTCTTCATTTTCATTAATGACCTTTATAACCTTGGCAATCCAGAATGGATAGCCAAGTGGACCTTCATCTGCTAACACTGCTATCATGCAACCCTCCTTAAGATCCTGCAGAGAACCCCTGCAAAGGTATTCCATGGCTTCACGTTGTGCACGTGATCTTATGGAACCAATATAGATTTCTCTTTCCTCTACCTGTGAGGAATTAATAATAGCTTGAGGCTGTTGTTGTTCAACATTGTGTGTTTCGTGATGTTCATGTTCATTTGACATATTTTGTGGCCAAAAAAAGGGAGTCTTCAAAAGCGTATCCCCATTTATTGATCTTGAAATTATATCACTTTGATTACTGAAAAAAGACTCCCACCAAACTGAATTAGCAACATCGAAGTACTCATATGTATCTCTAATACATCTTTTAATTTCCTCTAGACATTTAGAATAATTTATGTCTCTCTTCTGCCTTTGTGCATTATGGAGTTCAGCAACTGACTGTAATAACAATATCTTTGATGAAAATATTGGATGCTCTAGAATGAACTTCAAAAATGCTAAACCTGATGATGGTCCCCATTCTTCAACAGTTGAATACTTCTTGCCCCATATAAGAGTCATCCCATCAATTTTTTTGATACGAAATTGATGCTGGAAGCTAATGTCGTTAAGTTGTTCAATGCATTTCTCCTCACCATGCGATCCAAAAATAAACCTTCGCCTGTCAATAGTTTCTTCCAACACATGAAAAACAGGCTCTGGAATGTATGATTTCTTAATACATTCAATTAATGATGGCAGGCTCCCAACACCTTTCCTCTTCAATATTACTGAAAAACAACTGAACATTTGATCAATATGATCATGAGTATGCCCAACAAGAAGGAAACCAACCTTTATCTTTTTAAAAATCCCCAATTCAACGAGCATGTTTAGATAACCAAAAAGAACTTGATTTTTGTTCTCACGACTTGTGTTGTCTAATTGTAAATACAAAACTTCAGGAAGAATCCCAGACCAATGAGTAACCACATCATCGATTATAGTTATGGTCAGATTTGCATCATTGTGAATATTTGGAGTTGTGAAGAAAACTCTTGGAAACATCTTCTCATTAAATACCATACAACCAACCAAGTGAAACTGAATGAAATTTTCCTCCTGTAATTTTTTTGGTGTGCGGAAAAAATGTGGAAGAAGAGTTTTCTTTTGGTCCATACCATCAATTATCAATCCCATATATTTATTTGGATGATCATAACACTTCTTTCGATGTTTATACAACTTTTTCCTTTCACTTGTTTGCTGATTGCGATGGTCTTGAAGTTCTTTGACAATGGAATCTGTATATAAAATAAAAGAAACATATGAATAAATATATTTTCATAGTTAATAAGTATCAAATTTTAAAAAACAATGTTTTGAACACATACCTCTTTCTGCCCCTTGACATTTATCTCTTTTTGCTTTAAGAGAAGCACATGTGCTGCAAATCCCCATCCTTGTCTTCTTAGGAATATGAACATTGTTGAATTCAGTTTTCCATATCCCTGTAAAATAAGAACATGTAATAAAATTACCAATTCCTTCAACAAATTCTGCATAATCTTTGTATAACATGAATATTTCTCGTCTCGAGAAATTATCTAGAATATGTATTGTGTCTTTATTTGGCATACACTCTCCATGATTTGAAAAGAAGTCTTTCATCCATGTCTCAGCAGTATTTGCAAATGGCCCCACCTCTCGTTTATAACGTGCTTCTGAATAATATGTGGGATCCATTTCCAATCTATCCTGGATTCTTAAAAAACGACAATTACCAATTGAATGCAACATTTTGAACGCCTTTCTGCAAAGCAATACATTCCCAATATGATAATCATAACCTGCTAGTGTAGATTGCATGCAACCCACTAAATATGAATTTTGCATGCTTTTATTCATTGACATATATGTTTTCCTTTTCTCCAAAACAAAGTTGAAATCCATATTTTTCAAGAAATCCCTTCGACAACATTCACTTGAAATCAAATGAACGACAAAACTTCTTTTTGTGAGATATTTTGTCCTCGCCCTTGTATAACTAGAATGCTTTGGATTGATATGAAAGGGTATACTCCTACTCCTAGTTGCAATATTTTCTTGCAACGGCTTCATCATTCCATCATCCTTTGTAAAAGTAGTTTCATCACCATTAGGAGGAATATTATCCCCACTATCATCATCTCAACATAGTTAAGAAATTCATCAACATCATTGCCTGGAAAATTTTCTTTACCATCATCAGTTGAAGAAAACATTTCACAAGAATCATCGGCACTTTTGTAACCCCGACTCAAAAGAAATTCTTCACCATCTTGACCCATGCTTTCAAATTCTTCCCCGGGAGGATTCAATTCTTCATCACCATGAGTGTCTTTGAAATGGTCACTTGGAGAAAATGCAATATTCAAATCTGTGCCTCTAAAATTATCATTTGCAAGAAACTCTTCATCCTCCCCTTCCTCAGTGGTGCTCTCATAATCCTTGGGATTAGGCATAAGTGGAAGCTTTGCATTTGTATTCACTATAATTTCTTCATCCCGCCCCTCCCCTTCCTCACTGAAGCTCTCATAATCCTTAGGATTAGGAATAAGTGAATGCCTTGAATCTATATTTATTGGAAATTATTCATCCCCCCCTTCATCAGTGGTTAAATTATAATCGTTATGATTATGATGAAGTGAAAATTTTAGCTTTGGAAATTCATCCCCATCTTCATCAGTGGTGCTGGCATAATCCTTAGGATTAGGACGAAGTGGATATTTTGACGCTGCAAATTCTTCATTCCCCTCTTCCTCAGTGGTGCTGACATAATCCTTAGGATTACGACGAAGTTCATATTTTGACTCTGCAAATTCTTCATTCCCCTCTTCATCTGTGGTGCTGACATAATCCTTAGGATTAAGACGAAGTGGAAATTTGACTCTGGAATTTTTTCGTCCCCCTCTTCATCAGTGGTTCTTGCATAATCCTTAGGATTAGGAAGGAGTGGATATTTTGACGCTATAAATTTTTCATTTCCCTCTTCATCAGTGGTGCTGGCATAATCCTTAGGATTGGGATGAAGTGGATGTTTTGACTCTGAAACATTATCATTCCCCTCTTCATCAGTGGTGCTCGTATAATCCTTACGATTAGGACAAATTTGATATTTTGACTCTGGAAATTTTACATCCCCCTTTTCATCAGTGGTGCTGGCATACTCCTCAGGATTAGGACAGAGTGGATATTTTGACTCTGCAGATTCTTCATTCCCCTCTTCATTTGTTGTTCTCGCATAATACTTAGGATTAAGCTGAAGTGGATATTCTTCATCTCCCTCTTCATCAATGGTGTCCTCATAATCCTTGGGATTAGGACGAAGTGAAACTTTTGACTCTGGAAATTCTTCATCATGCCCTTCATCACTGTTGCTTTCATAATCCTTAGGATTAAGAGTAAGTGGTATAACTAGTGCTCGATTTACAAAAATTTCATTTTGCTGTGCCTGATCAATTTTGTTCTCATCATCTTTAGGATTACGACCAAGTCGATTTTTTGACTCTCTATTCATGGTGAACGAACTCTCGTTATATTCATCACACTGAATAGAGTTGTTGCGTGACGAAGATGTTGATGTTGTACAAAGAAAAACTTCGCTATCAGAAGAAACCATGCCTTTCAACAAGAATAGGTTGAATGATACAAATTCCTCTCCCACTTACAATATATAGCTTAAAGACTGAAAATTTCCCTCCAAATTTTCCCTCCAAAAAAATTCGTGAAAAAATTTCCCTCCAAAATTTCCCTCCAAAAAATTTCGCGAAAAACTTTCCTTCCAAAATTTTCATTTCAAATATTTGGTACAAATATTAGTAAAAAAATGTATTTAACATTTTTTTAATAAACTATTTGTGTTGAAATATTTTACCGATATTTATATTCAAAATATCCACAAAATATTTCTATCATGGATGCCTTCCAAACTAAAATAATGTTTTTATTTCAATGATTTAACACTGACTAGATGTAAGTATTAACTATAATATTACTATAATACCTACAAGCAAATATTAACTATTTTAACTATAATGACTACATGTAAATATTTTAAATTTTAAATTTTAAACTTACGTTATATTCATCTAAAATATATTTCAAAATTTATTAATAAATTGTTGGTCTTCAAATATTTCACCATGCTTTCTATTAAAAATATCCACAAAATATTCCTTTCATGCATGCCTTCGAAACTAAAATAATTTTCTTATTTGAATGGTTTAAGATTGACTACATGTAAATATTTACAAAAATAACAACATGTAAATATTAACTATTTAAACTATAATATTAACTATAATTAACTACATGTAAATATTTTAGATTTTAAAATTCAATCCCATGATTTTAAACATTGAGTACATGTAAATATTAACTATGATAACTAAATGCAAATATTAACTATTTTATCTATAATATTAATTATAATTAACTACATGTAAGTATTTCATATTTTAATTTTTAATTTGAGATTATATTTGAATTATTCAACATTCAGTACATGTAAATATTAAATAAAATATTAACTATGATAACTACATGCAAATAATAAGTATTTTAACTATAGTATGAACTATAATAAACTAAATGTAAATATTTTAAATTTGAAAATTTAATCCTACATTCGTTAAACAATAAACCAATCAGACAATATTTTCTATATAATAGGAATGATTGTTTCTATTCATCACATCACATCAAGTTTTCTGGTATTTGTTAGAGGAAATTTCTGGAGGTGTTGCGTTGGCATTGGTAACTTCGTGGAGGCATTGCATTGCATTGGTAACTTCGTGGAGGCATTGCATTGGCATTGGAGGCATTGTGTTGCTATTGATAATTTTGCGGAGGTGTTGAATTGGCATTGGTAACTTTGTGAAGGCATTGCATTGGCATTGGAGGCATTGTGTTGCTATTCGTAATTTTGTGGAGGCGTTGTGCTGGCATTGGTGACAACAGCATTTTGCAATTCAAAGGTTAGTTTTCTGTCTATTATGTCAATTTAAAGACAATTTTGGGGAAAATCTATTTTTCTATAGTTTTTTGTGTCCAAAAACTACTTTTTCATGGTTTTAAAGTTCAAAAACCTTAATTTTTTAATATTTTTTTAGTGAAAAAAATGCAAAAAGAACTAAATTTTTTAGGGTTTTAAGGACAAAAATTTAGAAATTTTTTTCCTTTTTAACACTTATAGCTTCATGTAGACAGAAAAATCCATAAAACGACCATGCACATTAAAAAAAAAGTAATATTATAACATTTTTTTTTTTTTAAATCATAAATATATCAGTGGTTTCATTATTTATTTATTTTTATTTGAGAATTTTTTGATTTTATATTCTATTTTATTTTATTTTTTTAATTTTAAATCTTAGTTTTATTCTTTTTAATTTTAAATCTTCAATTTTTTTTCTTCTTTATTGTTTTGTTATATATATATATATATATATTGTATTGTTATATAGTTTTCTTTTTCTTTTTTTTTAAATTTATTGTATTGTTATATTAAAACAAATGTTTTTATTTATTTATTATATTGTATTGTTTTTTCTTTTAATTATATAGTGTTTAGAAACAAGACATAATTGTTATTTAATAAATTGTTTTTTTTTAGTATATATTTGTTATATTTGATATTTTTAACATTTTTTTTTTTAATTAAATAATGTTTTAATAATTATTTATTAATTATATTATATAAAAAAAAAATTAAAAAAATGAAATTAAAAAAAAAATAAAAACAAAACAAAATAAAATAAAAATTAAAAAATTAAAAAAAAATTATTACGTTGTTGTTTGATTGTGCCTGCGGGGCTCCGGAGGCTGGCCGAGCGGCGCCACCGGGGCGGCCCAGTCGGCATCAGGGCCCCCACCCCACCGGGGCGGCCCAGCCGGCCTCGGGGCCCCCGCTAGGCGGGGGCCTTGAGGCCGGTTGGCCTGCCCTGGTGGCACTGCCCGACCGGCCTTCGGTGCCCTGCGGGCGCGGTCTCTCGGAATCGGCCCCCCGCCCAGTGGGGGCCCTAAGGCCGGCTAGGCCGCCCACGTGGTGTCGCATGGAAAGCATCCGGTGCTCAGCGGGCACGGTCAAACGACAATGCATAAATTTTTTTTTAATTTTTTAATTTTTTTTTTTTTTAAATTTTGTTTTTAAATTTTTTTTAATAAAACATTTTTTAATTTTGGTTTTTATTTTTATTTTTATTTTGTTTTTTAATTTTAATTTTTTAATAATTTGTTTTAATAAAACAATTAAAAATTAATAGAAACATTGTTATATATAAAAATAATAAAAAAATTGTTATATAATATAATAAAAACATTGTTATATAATAATTGTTAAAAATCTCAAATATATATATATATATATATATATATATATATATATATTATTAAATAACAATTATGTTTTGTTTTTAAACATTATATAATTAAAGAAAAAAACAATACAACATAATAAATTAATAAAAAAAACTATATAATAATACAATTAAAATATATATATATATATATATATATATATATATATATATATATAACATTTGTTTTTAACATTTAAATATTTATTTATTTATATTTTTTTTTGAAATTTTTAAATTTAAGTATTAAAATAACATTATAAAAAATTTAATTTTTTCTTTTATTTTGTTTAATTGCTTTTATTTTATTTAATTACTATGTAATGTGAAATAGAAATTTGTAATTTTCAAATATATTAAAAGATTATATAAATTTATAAACTTTTATATTAATTTTTTATAATTTTAAGTTTATAATTTTTTATTTAATTGCTATGTAAAGTAAAATAAATTTTTATTTTATTTTATTTTGTTTATTTTTATTCAATTGCTATGTAATGTAAAATTAAATTTTAAAATATATTAAAAGATTATAAGTTTTTTTAATAAAATCATTGCCTTAAAAAAAAAAAATTTAATTTTAACATTTGTTATAAATAGTTAGCAATTTTTTTGTTTTTTTTTAAATATTAAACAAAAACTGAAGTTTGAAAATAATAGTTTATTTTTTTAAAATTGTTTTATACAATTTAAACACACTTTCAATTTTTTTATAAAATGTATTCAAAACATATTATATAGATATATATACATACGATTTATAATATTTTTTTTTTAAATGAAAATTTTTATAGTTAATTTTACTGCTTTAATTTCAAGCTATTTAGTTTTAGAAATAAATTTTGTTTATTAAATTTATTTTATCCGCATTATTTTTCCATTAACTAATATATATATATATATATATATATATATATATATATATATATATATATCAGGAAAATGGCATCAAAAAATATTTCTGTGAATGTTTCTGCACCTAAGGCAGTAGCTCCCAAATCTACAGCTATAGCTCGACGCACTATGGATACAACTCCCAAATCTAAAGTTGCAGCTGGACGCACTATGGACACTGTTGGACGCAATAAGGACATTGTTGCACACACTAATAAAAGTCAAGCAAGTGGGGCACCAGGTTCATTAAAGCTTATTTCTGATTGGAAGAATGCCGAGGAAATAGATAAAACTGATTTCTCATGGTATCTTGAAGACAGTGAAATGGAGGCTGATATACACATCTATCTAATTTGTGGTATGATTGACTTAAATGAGCCATATGATGTGATGGGCAGAGTACGAGACATATGTATGGTCCCGAATACAAACATTATTTATGTTCTTGCAAGGAAGGCTCAAAAACGTGAGAATGTTAGATATTGTCTATCAATCGTCAAGTATGACACAGATGAAATATCTTCAAAATTTTCTGAAGAAATATCAAGCAACATTGCAAATAACATTGTAAATATGCTTATTTTTATTTCCTCTATACATTATTGTAAGGATGATTCATTTTTTTATAAATTATTGATCATTGACATGTTTTATTTTGTTTCATAGGATTTTGTTCCGAGTCTCTCAAACATGTTTGAAGGTATTTATATGTTGGTGCCAAATGTTATGGATGTGATCAACACTTTCCACAAGGACAAAGCAGAGGAAAGGAGATTGAAGCAAAGGGCAATAGCTCGTGACACTGCAATAGTACAAAGAGGGGATCAACCAAGAGTCACTACGGTGGGTCAATCTAGTAAACTTAAACATGTTTCTTTTGAAGGTGTCGAACATGAAACAGAAAATTATGATAGAATTAGTGAGGAGGAGATTGGAACTGTTGTGCAAAAGGAGAAAACAGATCAGACACCAAAAAGAAAAATCACCAAAAATGTCTCTTTTTTACCTCATGAAGGAGAGCTTGCTTATAAAAAAGCTGATATGTTATCCAATAAGACTAGGAAATCAAATATTGGTGAACCTGTAAAGGTCGTGAGCAGCAGTGAAGAACAAACTGAAAGCTCTCACAGAAGTTAGAGGATGGCATTATTAAAACAAAACAAAATGCTATTCGACAAGAGTTGAGGAAGAATAAATTAATTCTTGGTGGCCAAATGTTTGAGCTTAATGTTAACCAATTTTATAGCCCAGATGAAGAAAAATCTCAATATCAAATTAGAAAATCCCATCACCTACATGTACATAATCTGAAAACATTGTTCAGGTTCAATCCATATGCGCATGTGGTGGATTATGTGGTTCTTGTCGATCCACGTCAGGTTCCCAACAAACAAGCATTTGACAAGACAAAATGTTTTGATTATAAATATTATGTAATTGGAGGGAACCATTCGATAGAGGCTAAGAGACAAGTGATTGCAGAATATCCCAGTAACTATCTTTTTCAAACAGTGAAATGCATCATTTACACTGGCTTAACAGAAATAGAATCAAAGTTATTGGCATGGGATCATAATGCAGATAATGAGTACAGAATGAAAATGAATTTCATCCAAAGGGTCAGATTTATTCATAATGAATTCATATAAAAATGTGGTGGGGATAAGACACAAGTTAGTGTAACATTTCGAAAGGAATGTTTAATGGAAACAGGTTATCAAATTGATGAAAAAAAACAAAAGATGGAAAATTGAATACAAATTTCTTTAGAGGCAAGATAACATTTTTCAGTTGGCATTTAGAACTGGAGAGGTATGGGATTTGATTGATGATATTTTTGATCGGTGGGAGAATATTTCCATAAAAAGTCAGAAGGTTAGAAAGAGTAAACCCATAATATGTACCAACAGTAAGGCGGGTCCTGAAATGAAGCAGCTTCCAGAGGATATGACTATCACACCTTGGAGAACAATGCAAGGTGTGAAGGATGATAAATTAGTCAAATCAGTATTGGCCCGTGTGAAGTCGGGTGAATTATCAATGGAAGAAATGTGTGCAGAATTTCAAAAGTAAGTTTCTTGAATTATTTCTTATTTTTCTTTCATTATAATTTTCTTTTAAATAAAACATAATGATGTTGGTAGAATTTGTTATACGTGTCAGTATATTAACGCTTTTAACTTGATTTATTCAGTCAGAAATTTTTTATGAAACTACAAGAACACATGGTTAAAATGTTGAATGAAGACAGTTGGGATGATGTTGTACGCAACTACCCAGAAGCAATTTCTACATCAACACTAAAAGAGTTTTATATTGCATTCAATAAGGTATGTTGATTCATAAATTCATTTTATTCATATTTAAACTATTTTTATTTTATTACTTATATATATATATGTGTGTGTGTGTGTGTGTGTGTGTCATTAAAGATGTCGAAGAAGGATGGAAATGAAGTACCAGATACTTTCAAAAGCTTTATTGAAAAAATTAAGATGGAGAACATGAGAAGGAAGCGTCTTATGAATGTTGAACTTGATCCTACTCTTAATCATTACATTTGGAATGGGCTCGATAGTGTCCAATATCAAATAATACAAGGTGACTTTGAAGACATTACATCACTAATACCTAAAAGGGAATATGGCCTAATTATTGCAGATATTCCTCATGGTTTCAATTTCTCAGACATTGAATATGATAGAGAACCATATACTTATCAAGCTTTTAGTAAAGTGGTTGCAGGTTTTCAAGAAGTGACAACATCACCACTTTGGCAATTTGTGACATTTCATTCAGACACACAGTTTCCAATGTTATTAACAAGCTTCAAGGGTAAAGCAAACTCAAGGATGCAACTTACATGGTAAGACTTTGAAATTGTATGTTTGATTCCTCCTAAATTTTTTTATTCATGTAAAATTTAATTGAACTTTTACTATGTTATGCTACAAGCAAAGGTCAAATATTGTTTCTTCCGAAGATCAGCCTATTATAAATGATTGTGAGTTCATCCATGTTGAATTTTGGACAAAAGATAATAGCTATAAGCATATTATTATGAATCGAGTAGATGGGAAGAGTCATATTCAAGTATTGGTTTATGATGCAGTTGTAAGAAAACTAACATATGAGGATAAAGATGCAAAAGGAGATATAGTTAACATTTATCAAAAACCACAAGAATTGATTAACTATCTTATAGATCTATGTTCAAAAGAAGGAGAATGGGTTTTGGATTTATTCTCAGGTTCAGGTAAGTTTTATTATACAAATTTAAATTTAAATATTGTATTTTTTACTTTTTATGTCTCCATACTTATTTTCTTACTTATTTTTTTTGTGCTTGATGATTAGGTACAACACTAGCATGTTGCTTACTAAAAGGAAGAAATTGCATTGCCATTGAGAAAGACCCAGTTCAATGCAAATTTATTCAACAAAGAATTAACGCTCTTAAATTCCTTCCAGATGCGAAGCAAGAAGTTGGTTTGAGGAAAGGAGATTTTAATGAATCACGTGTGGCAAAAAAAGCAAAGAAACCTCAACCACCATTATATGGAATGATTGGAAAGGGACATTTTGGAAGATTTTCTGACATGAAAGATCCATTAGAAGACGACAATGATCAAAATGAAGAAGAAAATGTTGCGGAAGAAGCCATCAATGCTGTTATAGATGATGTTGAAGATGTATTAGTTGATATTGTTGATGGTGTTTAAGTTATGCTTGCAAACAAAGCTTATTTTTGAGAACTGTTAATCAAAGTTTACTTGTAATGTTTAGACTTTGATATTTTATGAGAACAACCATTATTTTTTCCAAAAAACATGTGATTGCTATTATTTTTTGACATAAAATTCAATAAAAATGTTATTTTCTTAAGGTTTTTTGTTAAGATTCTCCCAAAAAATTAGTTTATTTAACATGTTTTTTCCAACAAAAAGTCTGTAAAAGTGTATTTTTTGCATTGTATTTATATTGAAAAATTGTATTTTTTTGTCATATGGTTCAAAATATTGGTTTTTTAGTGACAATTATTTGATGTGCATTGAAAAATTATTTAATAATACATAAACATGTAGAAAATATAAACTTTAGAATATTGACCCTTTTTCCATCTTTTATCTATGTGAAAAAGTGAAGATATCATTACAAGTTTTTATTTTAAAAAAATTATTTTTTTATTTTTAAAACACAAGTACATAAATGCACTTAAAAATAAACATCTCACGGAAGAAGAAGACATTAGAAAATCTATAGTGTAAAAATCAATCCTATAAAAAAATGTTAGTGATGATACACCACCACTATTCAAAATTGACATAAAAAAAAAATTAATTAAAAAAAAAAACAAAATGAAAAAAACTTAAAGTGCCAAAAACATGCTCAAATTTTTTTTTCTTGATTTTGCATCGCCACTTTTTCAAAATCAGGTGTTTTTCTTGATAATTCAAAAAGTAGGTAACAATGAGGTTACCTATTTCATCGATAACAGTGTTTAAAGGCCAAAAAATCTTTCGAATCCATAAAACAAGCCTTGACAAAAGTACCAGTCCTCATCAGCCCAGATTATACAAAAGATTTCATAATCTTTTCCTTTGCATCTGAACACACCATAACTGTAGTTCTTCTGCAGAAAAACAATCAAGGTTTTGAACAGCCAATTGCATTCTTTAGTAAAGCCCTTAGAGACGTACCTCTAAAGTATAATATAATGGAAAAACAGGCTTTAGCCTTGGTTAAAGCCATCAAGTATTTCAGAGTTTACATTCTTCATTCACACATCATTGCATATGTCCCTAATGCAATAATTAAAGATATTCTGACACAAGATGGACCTGATAGTAGGAGAGGAAAGTGGATAGCCACTATCCTTGAGTACGATCTGTAAATCAAACCAACTAAGCTCATTAAAGGACAAGGTTTAGCCAGACTTATGGCTGAATCAAATTATAATGCTTTAGATATTAATTTCATTGCACAAATAGATGACCAGGAGGAGATGGTGACTCCATTGATCAATGAGGCCTATCTAGACTCACCATGGTACTCTGATATTATCTTTGTACTAACACATTTACAAGCTCCTCCTGGGCTAACTAAAACCAAAGCAAGATTCATCAAACATAAAGAAATAAGGTTTTGTATCTTAAATAATGCACTTTACTGGAAAGAAAATACTGGGATTTTACTAAATTGTTTATTAAAATATGAGGCTAACAAAATTCTTCAGGAATTTCATGCAGGTGACTGTGGAGGCCACCTATACTGGAAGAGTATAGCTAACAAAATACTGAGAGTAGGTTTTTACTGGCCAACTTTATTTTCTGATGTCAAAAAATTTGTTGCATCCTGCCACAAATGCCAAATTTTTGAAGGGAAAAAGAAACTATTACCTTTACCTCTTAAGCCTATATCAATTGAAAAACCATTTCAACTATGGGGGTTAGACTTCATTGGTGAAATCCATCCTCCATCTTCAGGCCAACATAAATGGATTTTAACTACTACAAATTACTTTACCAAGTGGATAGAAGCCATTCCTACTAGGCAAGCCATTGATTCAGTTATAATCTCATTTATAGAAAGTAATATTATATCAAGATTTGGATGCCCACATAATATTATTACTGATAATCCAGCAGCATTCAAATCTAAGAAAATGATTTCTTTCTGTCATAAATACCATATTACCTTAGGACATTCCACAACATATTATCCCCAAGGTAATGGTTTAGCCGAATCATCAAACAAAAGCTTAATCAATATCATCAAAAAATTACTCCAAGACAACAAAAAGACATGGAACAAAAAGTTGCTTTATGCCCTATGGGATGATAGACTTACCACAAAAAATTCTATTGGAACTTCACCTTATCAGATTGTTTATGGAACAGATGCAGTTTTCCCTTCTTCCTTAGGTTTTCCAGTCATGAAGGTTATCCAGGAATCACAGGTGGAAACAAATGATATTCAACGAAGAATCAATGAAACCATACATCTCCAACAAACTAGGGAAGAATTTTATGAAAAATCACAAGTTTTACATCACAAAATCAAAAACATTTTTTATTAAAGGGTTAAAGAAGATGATTTTTTCATAGGAGATCAAGTTTTGAGATGGGACTCACGAAGGGAAGATAAAGGCAAATATGGAAAGTTTGACTTTCTATGGCAAGGACCCTATGTGATATATGGTTACAGAGGTAATAATTCCTTTTTCATCAAGAATTTGGATGGAACTAAACTTCAAGAAGGACCAGTGAATGGTAGGATGCTGAAACACTACTATTCTTCTAAGTCACTTAACAGTTAGATTGATTTACTTTATCATTGTAAATATTCATTGCAAGTGTGTAGATTGGATTAGAGATTTTATCTACAAAGTTGAAGCCCGAAGAGAAGGCCCTAAGCTTTGCAGTATAAAATGTCATAAATATGAATTTTTGGAGAAAAACAGAAGACAATTACAGGATCACCAAGGTCAAAGATGAAGGTTATTGATCTCAGAGTTCTTGACATTCCACCAAGAAATGCCATCCCCAAGTGAAGCTGATGTTAGTGACCTATAAATATAGGATTCATAATTTTGACTTGACTGATGGTAATCTTGTAAATATGTACATACTTTTCCTTCTACAAGTTGTATTCCCATATTTTGTAAAAAATCAAAAAAATAAAAAAAATAAAAAAGAGGGTAAAAAGTCCTAAAAGAACAATCAAAGGACTTAGAAAAAATAATAGACCCCAAAAGAAAAAGATGAATAAAACATGAAAGTGTGCAAGTCTAAATTCCACTATTTTTACATTTTTCAGCTGATTATGGCAGAGTGTCAATAAATTCCATAATCCATGATGAGTTAAACAATTTAA